>RJWM01015829.1:0-46857 GCA_004363535.1 Dasyprocta punctata | reverse complement strand
AGATAACGATGCGCAAATTGCAACCATTGTCAAGCTTCTATCTTCCGGTTTTGTAAACCTGCAATGCTGTGTATTTATGCTAGTTGTTTGCTTGTCTCTTTTGCTTGTTGTTTTTACTATATATGTCATTTTGTTGTTGTTGTTGTTGTAGTTTTTGTTTGTTTTGTTTTTCTTCGCTTAAATAAAATTAAAAAAAAAATTAAAAAAAAAAATAAATAAATCTGTATCAACAAAGTGTAATTCATGAAAATTCATTAGAACTCTTTAATACACAGTAAAATGACACCAGTAACAACATAAATATAGTCAATATTGTATACAAGTGTACTACTGAAGGAAAAAGATAAAAGAATGGTCAAAATTGCTTGGAAAAACAGAATCGGTGGTGGCTTCCAGGCACCACTGCTTTGTTTCAGATTGAGAAGGAAGTGAAATTCTAGTCGACGAAGGGGCGTCTCTGTAACATGCTGTACTGCATACAATGTGCAAAAGCTATGGTCTGTACTTTCCGGGCAGTGAAGATTTCATTCTGAAGTAGTGCTGTCTGACTTCAGAACAAAGGTAGTACGCCATGACAGCACATAGAAAGGTGGGATTTATTCCACATGAAAGGAATGGACTCCACTTCCTGGGCAAAACAAAATTGAACTCGTCCTGCAGGTGGTGAGAGGGACCAGGGAGAGATATGTATGTCTTCCGAGAGCTGTAAACACAAGCAACAATAACATATCACAAGATTTTCTGGAATATTCAGGAAAACGAAGAAGAGGATTCAAACTATTTTGCAGAGATTAAAATGCACAATCGTGTTTGCAGAAATAATGACTCAATTCGCCAGACTAACTCTCTTGACTGAAAGTTTCAGTCAAGAGAATTAAAAAAAACAAAAAAAAAAAAAAACAAAAAAAACGTTTGCCCTTCCTGGGGAGGGGGCTGCCAAAGGGTTTGATATCCACACAACCAAAATAACAACTTCCCAAGGCATTATAATTATAATAGAAACAATATTGGGATTGTCAATGCCTGACCTCAACGGGGCACTTGACAGTGTTAACAGATTTGCAGTGTGCAATAAAGTCAAATTCATTAAGGTCATTATGGAAGAAATGAAGTACCAGTCATCCAAAATTCACATTAAAGTATAAGCTTGCGAAAGAAAGGTCCTTTCAGAGGGACGGGTGGCTGTCATTCAGTGCATCTTCAGCTCTACCCATGGATGACAATCTACTTCCCCGCTCTGAATTCACCAGCATGGGTTATGATGCTATTCTCCTCAATATTTTGCCCAAGAGTTTCACTGATGCATTTTTTTCTGTTTTATTTATTTTTTTCGAATTTCAAGAGCTTCTCTATTCTGACAGTGGGTTTGTATCTACAGAAAAGGATATCTGGATTCTCTCTGTATGCTGATTGCCTAAAAAACAAATACACTGGGGACCGAGAAAAAAAATCAGTGTATAAAGGTAATTAGCACGTTCTTTCCTTTTTATAACTTTATAATTGAAATCTCATTAAAAGCTTTCTAGGTCTCCTTTTCCCTAAGTGACTAGATGTCCCTAATTTGTTTTCAACCAATGTGACTAATTCCAGGCAAAGACTAGAAAAAAGTCTGATACCTGTTGGAGAATAGCAAGGTTAAATAAGTGGGGTGGCTTTTTTGGGTTGCTTTTAACCTCGTAAAAGGAAAAAGAGGGGGGCGGGGGGCTCCGTCGTCTTTACTGTTACAGTCCTGCGTTTTTCTCAGTCCCGGCTGAAAATTCCAAGGGAAATGAGACACTATTTTGTTTCTCCCTCGTATTGCAGATAGGGGGAGGAGGCGGTTATTAGAGAGAGGCTCTTCCTCTCTCGGTTTCCCCTCTCCGCCTGACAGCCCCGCGCTCTCTCTCGCGGGCTCGCTCCTTCTCCTAGGTGATCCATTTCCAGGCAACGCGGGGCTGGCGCCGAAGCCGCGGGCTCCTCCCGCTCCGCATCCCGCCCGGGAAGGCTCCAAGCCTCCCGCAGCCCGCGGCGCCGCGCTCCCGGCCTGGCCGCGCCTCCCGTCTCCGCCTCGCCAGCCCCGCGCCCGCCGCCGCGCACAGGAAGGGGCTCTGCTCCGCATTCCCCGCCGCATCGCCGCCGCCAACTTCACTTTTTCCACCCTCCGGAGAGGGCTTCCCCGCCCCGCCGGGGTCTGGGGCTCCGCCACTCGCCTTCTCTGCCCCGCACTCGGTTCCGGAGGCGGCGCAGCCCGCGGTTCTCCGGGCCGAGCCGGGCGGGCGCGGGGGGCGCATCCGGCGCGAGGGGGCGCTGGACGGCGGGGCGCTGGGACCCGCGACCCAGCGCGCGGAGCCGCAGCCTCGCCCCCTGCCCGCCGCCAGCGGCCGCGGCCGGACTCGTTTCTACAGCCGAACTGCGAACAACTCTGGCGAGGCCGAAATTCCCCTCTAAGTGACTGGGCTCGGAGAGGAGGTCCCCGGCCCCCCGCTCCCCTCTGCCGCCCTCCGCGACGCCCGCGGCTCCCTCGCGACTGGGATTTGGAGCGAGACAAGAAGCTGCGCCAAACTCTATCGTGACCTCAAACTCTTCGGACTGGTTCTCTTTATTTTTACATATTTTATTTTTTTTAATATTGGGAGAACATCATCCTTCAAGAGGATCGGCATAGGAGGAAATGGAAGTTTTCCCCGTGCTCTTGGTTTTGTCCGTCTGGTGGTCTCGAACCTGGGACTCGGCGAATGCGGATTCGATCATTCACATCGGTAAGATGCCGCGCGGGGACACTTTCGCTGGCGCCCTCGCCGACGTCTCCCGCTACCCTCCGCCCTCGGGTGCTCAGCGGCGGTGGCGGCCGGGTTCTCCCCCCTTCCCGCCGTCGTCCCCGTAGCCGCGCGGGCTCGGTGGCACCGTGGTCCCGTGGAGCGGGGGCCGCGCGTGGGCGTCTTGGGCTGCGCTTCGCGCGCCGGCTGGGGCGTGCGGAGCCGCAAGTGTGCGGGGAGAGGAAGTTTAATTGAGTCTGCCTTCCACCTTTCTCCCGGATGTACACTTGCTCCATTTGGGGGAAAAAATGAGCCGTGAGGGGACGCCGGGCGCGGCGAAGGGCTCGGGGTGCGGGGCGCCCCACGGATCGAACAGGTGGTTCGGCAACGTGAGCCGGTGGAGTCGCCGGGCGCAGTGCGCGGCTGCGGGGTGCCGGACGCCCCCAGCTTGGAGCCCCGGGCCCTGCGGTCCCGCGCGGAGTAGCCGGGCCGTGGCGGGAGGGGCGGGCGGCCGAGCACCGGGCGACACCGGGCGGGGCGCGCGAGGCCCCGCGGGGAGCGAACTCCAGTTGCCGCGCCCGGTGGGGTGCACAGGCGCGGGGCCCCGAGGAGCCGGGCTCCGGGATGCCGAGGTGCTCCGGCCCCACCTACCGGCCACCGCAGGCCGGGCCGCGCGCGAGGGGCTGCGCGCCACTGTCACGCGGGCTCGCGGCCGGGGCCCAACTCTGCTGCTCGCTAAGCCGCAGGGCCGGGCGGGAGCCGCTCCGCAGCCCTCTCCGCGTCCGTGTGACGATTTCCCTTGCGGAAATTTCGCCTTCTTCCCGGGGCACGCACAGGTTCGTTTGGTGGACGGCACCGAGGCCCCGCTTGGGGAATTTTTGTAGGCACAGGACTTTTATCCATCCACACGACTCGGTGTTCTGCTGATCCAGGCGACAGATGGGCCACAGCTTCTCTCCTTTCTGTCCCCTTGCCCCTTCACCGCGCATCCTGCTCGCGCGCGCACTGGCGCGCCCACACACTCACACTCGCACACGCGCGCGCGCGCACACAGGCTGGCTGCAGGTGGCGGCGGCGCCCTCGCGAGCGAGGGGCTCTGTCTGGTGCGCAGCCCGCAGCGGCCAGACCCGCGCGGGCTCGGCGCCCTCTGTAAACATGTCTGCCCGTGCCTCCATCGCCACTGCATCTGGGGGCTGTGTCTGTGCACGGGGTAATGAGGTCAGGCTTCAGGCAGCCTTGCACTTGTGCATTAAGTAAATCAAGCGTCAGGTAGCTTGCTCGCTGGATCCTTTTTTGCCTGGGAGCTAACAGTGCCTGCCTGTGGGGCAGAAGTTTTCAGGGCGAGATTATGATCTCACGGAGGGATTTAGTGGTGCTCTGATAAGAGTTTGTAAATGAACTATGCTCCCCTTAAAGCAAGGACTTACAGTTATGTCTCATTGCGAATGCCTGGAGCAACACTGCAGGTGTATATTCGTCATACCTTTATATTCATTTTATGATTAGGGATTTCTGACTTATGCTTTGCATAGTTCAGGAGGAGAGGCTTGTAAATAAATGCTGCTTTATTGCTTAGTCAGTGGTGTGCATGGTGAATACATTATTTACAAATATCTACAGCTCTTCTGTCCTTCAGTAGATGAATACCATCTTGTAATGCAGTCTGGGCATTTGTTTCAAACTAGAGCACAACTGAGGTATTTTTCCCTTTGCATACTACTGTCTGTCAGTGTAACATGGCTTATTTATGACCAGATTTTTATAAAAAATAAGCTGTGTACAAATTAAATATCTCCTCGGAGATCTAGATGCATACATTAACTCTGTATATCCTACCAGAAGAAATAGTTACTTCTCAGACAATTTAAATTGAATGCAATTAGGAAAATTAGCTTTAGACTACACTGAATTGCAATGAAGCCTGTTTTTTCAGAAAACTTCGTATCTTTTATAATGTACTGAAAATGGCTAAGTTGTGTCTATGTTTCAGAGGCCAACCACCCGGCCTTCCCTTCCTCCAATTTTAGTAAAAGTATGATGAACTCAAACTAAACATCCCTAGTGAGACTGCCAGGTACCAGTGAACATGCCTCCGGTTAGTTTACTTGTCTGAGTAGGGAAAGAGAATTTTACTTAGGAGGTGAATGCTTTCATTTAAACATTCAGTGTGAGAAATACGATTAGGATGAAATGTTTTCGTTCAGGACTAAAGGGATGAAAGTGATGAACTGTAGGGAAAGGAAATATTTCAGATGTAGAGATTTAAGTAGCTATGCAGAAATGAAAGGTCTCCTAGCCTCATGCGATGTGTTGAAGCAGAAAGTAGCTGCATTACGTAGTTCAGGCAAACTGGAAAGATTAAAGACATTGCTGTAATAGGTTTTTTAGATATCGAATTTTTTTGGTATTGAACCACTTCATGTGTAGTTTGAAAATCCTCACCTCTATTTTTACTTCATGCAGGGAGTTTAATAAAGTCAATTAGATATTTTAAAATCTGTTTCATTAAACATATTAGTTTACTATAATGGTGAGGTATAATGGTGAAACCATAATGAATGAAATGAAAACGTGTTTATTTCACTTAATACCCGCAATACTGTAATTACTTTGAGTTTCTGTTAAATCATACGATACAGATACTTAACATGTACGTGTTTCCCCCTACATACGACTCACACACACACACACACACACAGAGTTTAGAAATGAATTGTCTCCATTGACATCTTCTTTGACCTGAGGAAAGAAAGGTCTTTTAACATAAAAACCACACAGTTTTGAATTATGCTTCTACTTTGAGGCTGTGCATTGATTGAATAATTTCATCAGACCCACATTACTTGATTGCTTAGAAGTTTTCTAATGATCGGCATGCTGTAGGAAGAACCAAAACCTCGTGAGTGGAATGGCAATGATACGGTGTTTTATGAGGCTATTCAAAAGTCTCTCTGATTTATGTAGCTAGAAAGCCCCAAAGTCTTTGAGATTAGCCACGCTGACTGCTATTTTCTTTATACATCAGTCGTCCCACGCTCTGTACTCCCTAAACACAGCAGGAGTTTAGAGTACTGCTTTAATTAAGCAGGGATTAGGTGGCATTTCCAGTCAACTGCACAGTTTGTATTTTGCTTCGTATCTAATATGGAGGATCTCGTGTTTTAACAGTTTAATATATGCTGGTTTCCTTATCTGGTTCCTGTGATCGCAGAGCTGATTGTAAATTAGCTCTCCTCAGTTATATATCTCTACAAGGGAGCATTCAAGTGCTGTACTTATTCATATGTTACACAAATCACTCCTATACACTGGTTGTTATCAGTCGTAGTAAAATACCCTATGTCATCAGGGAGTAGGAAAGAAGCGTTTACTCATGATTTCCTCTTAAGCAGGTGATACTTTGTCCTGTGAGATCATAATCATCAACTGTGACATTATGAAAAGTCTAAAACAATTCACAGAGTATTAGAGACACTTGAGAGAATATTTTCATTATAAGACTGTGCAAACTAACGTATAAATTGGGTGAGGAAAATGTGTCAAAACATTAAAAACCATAATAGATGGCAGATTTAAAGTGTCAGCTTTCCCTACTTTTGAACTGAAAACTATCTTACAAAATACAGAATGCAAACACATTCCCAGAAGGTATCTTGGGTCTTCTACCTAATATTTCCTTTTCAGCTGTTTAAATGCTTGCATTGGTTAATGATAGCCCCCAGGAGTTCTCAGGGACTCTTTGTGTAATATATCTCAATGATTTTTACCTTGTTTTACTTAAAGTAGCTGTTTGCTCCCTAAGTTTTGGGAAAAACAGGAATTTTTAGAATATACTAAAATGCATATGTTATTATTATCCTTCTGTGTATCATCAGTATAATTATTTGGAACACAGTTTAGGTGTGCTTGAAGATAGCATTAGTAATGAGAGACACCAGTAATAACACCACTGATAGCTGCTATGCTAAGGACCTTAGCTTTCTATTCCAACTCAAATGTATACCCAATAAATATCTCCTAGAAATTTTAAATATGAATAAAGATCAAGATGATTAACTTTTAACTTGTTCAAAAATAGAAACCAGCTGAAATTGTTGGGAGCAATGAAAAATACATTTCACTCAATTCTGAATTCTAACATGTATGTTAATGAAACTTTTATCTTAGTGGAATATTACAGTCTTTAAACCACACTTTTTAATCCAGGTGTTTCCTTCTTATGCTTGGGTATTTTACTTGATTTTTAAAAGTAAGGCATTGTCATTTCTTTTGGATCACTACCATATGTCAGACTGTAGACAGCATATTGGATAGTATCAACACTTAGTGTTACTACAAATATCATGTTTATGAGGAAATACATTTTTGGCCTATAAAGATATCTTTGCCATTAGGTGTCACTACATTCTGAGTTGTACCTTTGTTGTCCTACTTGGAAAGCATGTGACATGTTTTCTAAATCCTCAGATAAAATGCCATTTAATGAGGTGTGTTATACTATAAATACAGGTGTTTTTTATTTTGAATCCAAGAAACTACATATTCCTGTCTCTTACATTCTGTGAGAATTTTATTGTAGGACCTATCAACAGTTGGTTCATTAGATATATTAAGTTGCTAGTCTGGTGCTGTAACTTTTTCCATGAATTTAAAATAAAAGTATATTAGTAAGTGAATAATATTCTCGGAGAAAAATAAACACAAACAAAAAAGTAAAACACCAGAAAGGGTGAAATTATTCGTAATAGTGAATGCAGAAGTTTGTCAGTTTCTAGCTAGAGCGTTTCTGCTTAGGTGTGGAAATCTGGGCTTCCTAACAGAGTATGATGTGAAACATATCTATGGTAATACAGTTCTAAAAAGCATATATGTTGGGCCAGGGATATAGCTCAGTGGCGCGGTGCCTGCCTGGCAAGTGCAAGGTCCTGACTTTGATTTCTGGAACCAAAACAAAAACAAAAGCAAAACCAAACCAAGCCATATATGTTGACAAAAATACAGATATAACTAAATATATTGTTGAATTCTGTGAATGCCCATGTACGTTTTAAGGTAATTTTTGCCTGATTAATAGTAAGTTTAGTTTTTGTATAAGCCATGGACATACCAACTGCGTAAGCAGAGGGTTGGTTGGGCAATTAGATAATTTAGTTTGAGCATTAACAAAATCATGTAATTAGAAAACGCAACAATAGGTTAAATGTATGAGTAAATTGTCTTACTATGTTAGACCTTGTCCTTTGACAATATTAAATAATGATTAATTATTAGTTGCAGTAGTATGTTATTAAAAGCAGAGTAAGATTTGATAATCAGTTGGATGTCTAAAGGACAAAGAGAATACTAAAGTAATTTTGAAATTGATCATTAAGCATATCTGTGGAATTCAGTTATTTACATTGATTAATTAATCCTAGTCTCTTGGTATGGACATGAATTTCAGATAAATGTGAAAAACATAGGGGGAATGTTAAAATATAATAAAAAATATATTCTAGATTTGAATCTGAGAGGTTTGAGCTGAAATCCCGATTTTTATAAATAGATAATTGAGCAATATTGGAAAGTTATAATTTCTTCAGTCTCATTTTTATTAACCGTAAAACAAGAGTTAGACTAAGGTTCTCTTAAGTTGTAAAATTATATGAACTGAACTGAAGAAAAATTCAATATTTGAAGAACAAAGAAAGGAATTGAGAGAAAGGATGCAGTCAAATATGATTCATATAGCCACACTTGATGGCTAGATTAAGAGTGAATTTTGAGAAAAGAAACACAACAAGAAATGTGAAACTAAAAACTGTAATCACTTATTTTAGGGACCCCTTAGAATGAAGATGCTGATTGATAAGAAGATAATTACCACTAATATATATCTTCACCAGATATTCTAAATAGCTCTGACAGCAGATTGAGAGAGATGGATTTATTTGCTTTTTAGTTTTAGATTCTTTTCCTTTCACATTACAATACAAAGTGTTACCTGCAGTGTTGTTGCAAAGGGTCACTCAGGAGGCTAACTGGATGGGCGAGTAGTGTACTGTAGTTTGTGGAACTTACAAACTGGAAGCCCATGAGGAATATTATCATGAGCTTGATGTCATTTACAAACTATAGAGCATAAAGAAATAACAGGTTCACAGTTCTTCACTGGGTTGAATTGTTGTTCCAGGTTGCTGAGCTTTGAGTCCACTGTTGCTTACAAAGTGGGCATCACGCTGAGGCTGACCTGACTCAGTGAAGGGGAAGCCAGAGGTGACCACCGGAGACTAAGCCAATGAAGGCCTCCGTGTGCGTGTGTGTTACAGTTTCTAAGCCACTCTTGACAAATATTTTTGCTCGTAAAAAATCAGGCAATTGATTTTATTATAATTAAAAATGCTCATACTGTTTTCTTCATACCAAAATAATTAAAAATACTATTTTCAAAATAAATAATCCTATTTTATTGCTCTAAGCACCTGAGTTATGTTAAGTAACCTTAAGATATTTGCTTCATTATCAAAATCATTAAATTCCAGAAGTTAAAACTGCAGAAACTACAGGTTAATATTGGCATTGCTACTAACGTGCAGTGTGCTTTTGCTAATTGGGTGAATGTTCTTTCTTTCAGCAAATGTTTACTTTACTCTGAACCTATACTTTAGGTAGTATTGCTTTTAGTTCCTGGAATTTAAATATTGACTAAGCAAGCTATGGTTTTGCATTTCAAGAAGCATATAGTCTCATGAGGGAGACCACTAGATAAACATGAAGCTGTGTGATTTAATGTTAGGTTATCATCAGTGCCATGAAGAAAACGTGGGACTGGCAGGAGATGACATGTAATATTTTGGTAGGAGGAAGTGGAAAGAAATGAGGATTGGCAGACAACTAGGTTAGAGACTGTAGGGATTGAAAAGTTACCCTAAGATGTTTCGAAGTCTTAGGTATATTATGTGTTCAGATGAAGTAAGTGCATGATATGAACTGGGTTGTATTTTAGAGAGGTAACTTGCTTTACCTGGGTTAACTGGATACAGTAGAAATAAAGTTTGACAATGGTGAATTGAATTAGGTTGTAACTGAAAAAGAAGAGCTGTTACCAGCCTGTGTAGGTAATTTGGTGATCATAAGAAGAGCATTTGTCCAAGTATTAATCAATTGGGAAAACAGCAGAAAAAGTAAAGAGACATCCAAGAAATTTTACCTGAGCAAGTAATTGAAATATGGTACTATTAACTAAAAGTAGAAATATGGAGAAATGAGTAAGCTTGTGGTAGAAATCAAAATGGCAAATGTTAAATTAATATTACACCATAAATTTGACAATTTAAATTGGCAGTAGATCATGCGAGAAGGCAATGTAGACCTTGGGATTTGAGCTCTACAAGTGGAATTTTTCATTGTAAACATGGTCTTTAAAGCAAAAGGAGGTGAAATGTGGTGTAAAAGAATTCCAAGGAGCATTCCAAAGCATGGAGGTCTGGGAACAGAGGGGATCAGCAAGAGAGAAGTGTGCTGTTAGATGGGAGGAGAACCAGAAGTGCACTCCTGACATAAGTGTATTTTTAAAGAGAGCAAGAGGGAGACTGACCAGTTGTATGTATGAAAGCTGAGACTTGACTACTAGTTTTGGAAGTGTTGAGGACAAATATGAGTTTGACAGAAGAGTTTTTTATAAGCTAGAAGCGACAACATGATGATTGGAGAGGATTCAGAGATTTAATGGCGTGGGAAGAATTCTGTGAGTTTTGTTACAAGGGAGTAAAAGAGTGATGGTGGTGTGACTATGAAGAGAAGGGAGAGATTATCTTTTGAAGATGAATGTTGCTTTTTTTTGCCAACTGTAGTTGTCCCAAACCACAAGACTCCTATCCTCTATCCTCTCACTATTCATGTACTTTATGTTTATACACCACATTAGATGTAAGCAAGCAGAAACAACCATGCAGCATCCATATTACACTGTTTCCACTACACAAAACATTTTTAAATAAGAGACAGTATTAGACATGACAAGGAACATCAAAAAATGTAATTCATTGTATAAGGCAATGTTTTAAAGATTCAGTCATAAGAATCAGGAAGCAAAATTTTAAAAAAATGATACCAATTTTTCTTCAAATTTATTTCACTGCTTTAATTTGGATAACAAATGATTTAAAGCAATGATGCCTGACTTTATTTACTTTTTTACATAGTAATCTTGAATCAAGCGATAGTGGGTTAAAGCTACTGGAATTAACCTAGAAGAGAAGCTTACATGTGCTTTCTGGAATATACTCTATTAATTATTGTGCATTTTGCTTTCTTTAATCTCCCAAATTACTACTCAAATTTAGTAAAAATTTATTACCTAAAATTATGAGTGGATTACATGCTAAGGTGAATTGACATATCATTTCAAATAGAATACTTGGTTTTATGATAATGAACTAAGTCTTACAATATACAATATTCTTATGTGATGAATGGTATTAAAATAACTTAAAATGCTCTAATTATAAACAGACACATTTGAATTAGTTGTAGGTTTCCTCAAAGTAATTTATGTTATACATTTGGTTAGCTGAAAACATCACATTGGAAAATTTTTGCAAAAAATGATGTAATTTTTATAGGGCAGTGTTTAACATTGCAGCATAGAAATTAAGTAGATGAAATTCATATTATATTACTTTTAAGTGACAAATTTAAACATTTACTTTTATTGATCTTTCATATCTATTCATGCTGTCCTGTAAGTGACAGATACTCATTCACAGGTGAAAACGAGAAAAGGGAATGTTCTCAATTTTCTATCCTTAGAAATCATAGTTCTTTTCACAGGTTTATTAATATACCCACAAGTTGTGTGTACTACATTGATTTTTCACCTCAACTAAGAATATCTGTGTTAAAATAAGAATTTCAGTAGCTGGTGAATTACATTTTTCTGTGTTCCTTGTCATTTCTAATACTGTCTCCTATTTAAAAATGTTTTGTGTAGTGGAAACAGTATAATGTGGATGTTGCATGGTTGTTTCTGCTTGCTTACATCTAATGTGGTGTATAAACATAAAGTACATGAATAGTGAGAGGATAGAGGATAGGAGTCTTGTGGTTTGGGACAACTACAGTTGGCAAAAGAAAAAAAAAAAGCAACAAAAGAAAAAAAAGCCAGCTGTGTTACGACTGGGGTTGAGATACATAATTAATGAAACATAGAAACATCAAAAGGTTTTTTTCAATTTTCTAGTTCATAACTTCCTGAGGTGATGAGATGTAATCATTCAAAGGGATTGCTGAACACATTTAAATCCAAATATATTTGAACTGAGCACCTAAAATTGGTGAAGTGCTTCATATACTGAATCCCAGCATTGTTACAATAGCACGCCCCATCAGCCGCATAGTTTAGATTGACATGTTATCTTAAAATCCAAGGACCAGGTGACATTTTAGGAGACAAAGTGAGACAAAAATGCCAGTCGTACTGTTCTGTTGCATGTAGTTTGAGATGAATTAAAATCTAGAAGACCGATTCTTGCTTCTGATAATCTCTGCCACCTGACAACATATAGAATTCTGTCAGTGGTGGAGTGGCAGGTCTCCTTTAGCTAGTCAGACTCCAGATCTTCTTTGTTGTCTGTCTGAGTCTCTTTAATCGGAGACAGTTGAATTTTCTTTCTTTCTTTTTCTTTTTTTTTCTTTTTCTTTCTTTCTTTCTTTTTTTTTTTTTTTTTTTTTTTTTTTTTTTTTTTTTTTTTTTTTTTTTTTTTTTTTTTTTTTTTTTTTTTTTTTTTTTTTTTTTTTTTTTTTTTTTTTTTTTTTTTTTTTTTTTTTTTTTTGATTTACCAGAAGCTCTAAGCATGGGTCCAAGCAAGCATGGTCTGTATGGGGACCATTATGTTTTGTTAACATTGTTTTTCAGAGTTAACACCACGTTACTGTGGATGCTACCTCATGGTATCACAGACTTGAGTGTGATTACTCTTCCTTTGCTTGGTGGTCTACTCATGGTGAGTTTTTGACCTTGTACGTCATTCATTATTATCAAGTGGAGAAATCGTGACCTACATCCTTATAATCCCTTTGCAAAGCATACTTTTTTTAGGGTCCTATATAAACCACTATGTGACATTCTGGGGTTTCCGCAAATGTTCAGTCAGTCAGACCTATTGTGTCTAAATATTTAGGTCTACTCTGTTTAATCTGAATAGTCAAATAGAACACTCTCTTGTCCTTTAAGAACTTTTAGGTGTTTCTGCCTTCTGAGAAAATATTGGTAATAAGAAGCTGACAGTAGAGCAATTCATGACTCCCAGAAGGATGAGTGGAGTCTACCATGGGACTAGAGGTTGAGATAACAAATGTCATGTTATGATTGCCTGAAGATGTCATAATACAAACATATTTTAGGGGGAAAGAGAAGGAAACCTTATAAATGGAATGAATAACTTACCCCTTATAGATGGTCTTCATTTACAATAGAAATCACTTCAGTCAGCTTTCTGATGGGTAATCATTCAGTTTAGTATGGCTATGGGCTACAAAGGTAATGCAGTTATGCCCAAGTTAGATCTAAGGGATATTGTCTACCATTTGCCTCTTTTCCTCTGTTTTTGTTTTTCCATCATAGATGTCAGTAGTTATACTACAACGTCAGGTAACAGAGGAACTTTAAGATCTGGTTATTGTATAATTAATAAAACAGAGATCCTTTTTAAATTTAATATAGGAGATATTTCACTAGACATGTTTTCCTCAATATATATGAAATTAGATTAATTTGTCTCATTTCTGAAATTAATAGTATACAAATCTTATATTATTTATCTGTATGTTGTTTTGAACTCTAGCAAAGGAGGTAGGTTGCCTCATATCAACAGTGCAATAATGTTTCTTTGCAAGGATAAAGTGTTATTAGGAAGATAAATATATAGTGAGCTTTAATTATATAGGTGCAATTAAGCATAGGACAAAGAAAACTGGCAGTTAACAAACAATTCAAAAACTAACTGGCTAACATATCTTTCTACACAAGAGTTTTTGTTGTGGTTGATAAACAGTTAATAAATAGCAAAATTGCTTCGACTCTTTCTTTTTATGTTTCCTGTCTACCCTTCAGTGGCAATACTAATGAGCAGTGAAATGTCCAAAAGCAAGGAAAAAGAAGCAAAGGGTATTAGATAATCTATAAACTGGAAAATCAGCCCCTGAATGCTCATACGCACAGGCTTGCTGAGAAGAAACAGTTTATTTTCTCAAAATATTGCCCAGATTCTGAAGATAAAATTTGCTCTTGGCTGCTGAACTCACAAGATGAGTGAAACTTCCAGGCCACCAAAGAGGAACATGCTGAATGACAAAGACTGGGAGCAGAGTGAAGAATATTATTAGTGAGAAAAGAATCTTTCCGGGGTGATGCTGCTGACAGCTGGGGCCCTGGGGATTAGCTCACCTTCCTGTGCCATGCTGACAGCAAGTTTGCTTTTTTTTTAAAAGAAAAAATATAGGTTTCAGCTATACTTCTTAAACACTTTGGATAATTATGTTTAAACTGTGTTGAATTGACATTCCTATCAATATATATTATGCACATTGTGTACTTCCACTTGGCCTCCAGCTGATGCTATATTTTAGACCACAAGGAAGAATTTGAACATTGCCTTCTTAAAAGGAATGGTGAAGCGCATAGCAATGAGAAATGCAGAAATCTGGTCAGTAATTCATTGAGGGGGAAGAAGGAGAGAAGGGAAATGAGAAATGATGTGATCCAGGGGAGTCCGTGGCTTGAAGATTATCTACAGCTTTTTATTTATTAGGCTAAGTCAGTGATGGCGAACCTTTTAGAGACAGAGTGCCAATCTGCAACCCCAAACTCACTTATGTATTGCAGAATATCAACACTAGAATTAAACCTGAATACCGAGGTTTTAGTTTAGAAAAAACAACTTATACATTAACATCTTTTGTCTTAAAAGAAAAACACAATAGTATGCATGCCGTAGGTTCAACCCCACTGGGACAGGGGTTGTTTCACATGTGTTGATTTTCTCTCTTTTTCTACTTCTCTCTCTCTCTCTCTCTCTCTCTCTCTCTCTCTGTCTCTCTCTCGCTCTCTAGTATATTTTTACTTGTATCTGTTAAAAGAGAAATCTACCAGTTCAGTGCAGTTCACACTAGGTTAGGAAATAAGTTTTTCTTCTTCTTTTCTTTCTTTTAGGCCCATGAACCACTTACAATGATTCAGTCTTAAACTTTCTTTGGAGGACAAAGATGTTTCTGCAGTATTCTAAAACTGCTAAATAGGAAATCAGAGAATAATTCCAAAATGCTTGTTCAATCATGAGAATCTCTGTGATGGAGTCAACAAGCGGGTTGTTTTCACTGCCCATGTAGGGTTGTATGTTTTGATCTTTGTTTCCCTTTTGTATAGTCAAGGAGTACTCAGTTGTTAGGGGGATGAGGGAGGGAGAGAGAGAGAGAGAGGGAGAGGAAGAGAGAGAGAATGTACAGAGAACAAGCATGTAGACTTTTTAAGAATAGCTTAGAATACATGTGTAAAGAGATGATATATGATTTTCTTAATTATTTTTCTTTGTTTTTTGAAATGGGACCTTGCTGTTTGCTCAGGCTGGCTTCAAATCCACTATCCTTCAACTCAGCCTCCTGAAGAGATGGATTAGAGGCATAAACCACTGTGCTCTATTTAATGTATGATATTTTGTAATACATTGCCAGTAATATCTTCTGGCTCATGCTTGGATAAGAAAATATGGATGTTTCTTTTATTGTCTTTAGAGATACTTACACTTAAGTGAATTTTTTCTTTATTTTGTATACATGCTACTCTTGGTTTATCATAATTGCTAATGAATCCAAACTACCTAGTTCATATTTTAAACTTATAATATTAATTGTTCATCCCAAATACAAACTGAGATGTTGCACGCTATAATGACAGTAGCTAATTGATTCTCCAAATGGAATAATTCATTGTAATTCATACAGTTCAGAAGGAGTACCAGGAAGAAAATCTTGCACAAACAATAGTAGAGTCAAAGAAAGGATCTTTTTGTGTCTTGGGTCGGTAAGGACTTTGACATCAGGATTATCAGGTCAGCTAGTATGCCCTTAGCGCTGTTCAAGGCCCCAGATTCTGCCCCTGGGGAAATTGGTTATCTTTCTTATTTTGGGGCTATTTAGATGGCATCTCTAGTGGTTTTCCACCTAGACAAAGCAGAGAAGAAATAATACTATCATGTAGGGAAAGTTAGAGACAGTATTTATAGCTTTTTGAATTTCAAGAACTAGGACAGTAACTGGAAGACCACTGGGAGTTATAAAATATTATATTGATTATTAGAAGCCCATATTCTATTTCAAAACATTTGTTTCTCACTTTTAACTGAAAGCAGAAAAAATAGTTCTTATCTTGGTTGGGCCATTTTGAGTAAACAATCCATCGTGTCTGTAAGCATGCTTGCTTGCAGAACTCTACGATATGTTGTAAATAAAAGAGTTGAAATCCTGAAATTCTGGGTTTGTCTTTCTGTTTTACATGTATTCCCTGATTAAGCTAGGGATTAGAAGGCCAAGTCAATTTTAACATCAGGTTTTGGTCATTAATACGGTAGATTAATTTATAAACAATCTGTCTCAAAACCTGATTTATCAGTTCAGCTGTTTTCACTGTGAATTAAAAAATGTGGCCAGTGTAAGTCACTTATCTATTGCTTTCATGGATGAGAAAGTAGTTTGCTCAGCACTGTCATGAGCAGGCACAGCAGAGGAGGACACAGACTAGTCAGGGCCGTGCAGCAGTGAAAAGTCCGGCCAACCAGGGAAGTAGCAGATGCTTTCATTTGGATGAAATGTAAAGTTACAGCAGAGCACGGGGCTAGAGAAGAGGTGTGAAGTTAGGATGGTCCCTCAGTGTCTGTGGGAACTCTCTAAATTATTTCGGTTATGAGATGCTTGGCTTTGTGTTATAGGATCTTTATGGTGGTGTATGGCAGGAGAAAAGAGCTTGGCAGCACCCCGGGTGTGTGTTGGTGAAGGCTGGTGCCGTACAGTTACAAATGGTGAAGCAGGAGAGAATTTGCATGGAGTAGAGGCTAAGGATATTGAATTTGCTTGGAGTAGAGGCTCAAGCGATTGCACCCACTGTGTCAGTCCTGCTGTAGAGGTGAGAGTGAAAGAACGTCCGGTATCATTGACCACTGCAGACTTTAGTGACCCTAAGCACCCTGAACCTGTTTACCAGCATGCAAGAGCAGCCATCGAGGAGCTACTTGGGGAGGGGAGAAATGGAGCTAGTGTTGATCAAACTTTGGCAAAATGATGAAATGTTGTAGCCCAGACATCAGCTTCCCAGTCATCAGTTGCCCTGGCTTAAATGGAGAAGGAAAGGTCATTTTTCATAGTAGCCAATCCATTTTGACTGGGGCGGGGGGGAGACATGCTTTTTCTAAACATTCTTTTCTAACTTTCTCCTCAAATCCCATGTTGATGTGATCATTTCCGATTTCGATTATAAACCATTTAAAGTATTTTTAGCCTCTTACAATAGGAAAATACTAATTCTAAAATACCAGGACCCAGCTGGGCATGGTGGCGCATGCCTTTAATTCCAGCACTCAGGAGGCTGAGGCAGGTGGATCGTTGTGAATTTGAGACCAGCCTGGGCTACAAAGTGAGTTCAAGGCCAGCCTGAACTGCATAGTGAGACCCTGTCTCAAAAAATAGGGCTGGGGATTTAGCTCAGTGGCCTAAGCACCTGCCTGGCAGGTGCGAGGTTGTAAATTCAATTCCTGGTACCAAAAAGAAAAAAGAAAAAAAATCAGGACCCTTAGGATTTCCAGTTCCCATGTCAATTTATTATCAGTCAGAATTATTAATTCCAAATAATATTACTGACTTTTTAGAATGTCCATCTTTATTCTTGGTTTTTAATATATGTCTACTTGAAAAAAAATGCCTAGGACTAATACTAAGAGAGTGGCCATGTTAATTTATTTGAATCTCATTTCCAGTCCAGAGAATTTTAAAATAGAATGTTCTTTGACAGACTCTTGTGGTATTAAAGTTACAATGAAAAGGGAATAATTTTTATTAACTTGTGTGTTATTGCTTTCCTTGTTTCACATTGCAAGTGGAGTTTGTTATGTAGTCATAGGATTACATTCAAGTACAATAATATTTTCACATAATTTTGTGTATTTTACTTACATGTTATCTCCAAACATAATTAGCTGGGGGAGAGGAAAATTGGTAGCAAGGATGGGAGTAGAAGTCTGAAATTGGATGAGTTCCATTTAGAGCCATACTACAAGGATCTTGTTGATGTATTAGTCTCTCTCTGTCTCTGTCTCTGTCTGTCTCTCTGTCTCTTTGTCTGTCTACCCCTCCCTTCCTCCCTCTATTTATCCATGCCTCCTTCTCATTCACGGAAGACTGTACCTTCATAGTTAAGGATCTGTGTTCTCTGATAAGAAGAGACATTTATGAGTACTGGTATGAAGAATATGAAAGCATTGTCTGTGTATTGTGTTTGTGTGTGTATAAAACTTGGTTAAATTGAGAAGCGGAGCAGAGAGAAGTCTGTCTGCTTTTTGCCTTTTAGCATCTCGTTCATAGTTTAGCTTCCTGGACTGTTTTTAAAATGTGCTGTGCTTAATCTAGTGAGAACAGCTCAGGTGTGAAATTATTAGAACTAAATTTGGTCATCTCTGTTTTGTTCTTATTGAGTCAGTCTTTTCTAAGAGAGGCAAGGATGAAAGATCCAGTGTTCTTGCTGCAAAGGTCTATTTAATTTCAAAATAAACAATAAGAACATTTAAATAAGTAGGAGCTATTCTCAATGAGTTGAGTCAGTTGAGAACTTATGATTGATAATATTTAGAGCACAAAGATGATATTTTGTTGCTTAAATGGAACTGCACAAAGTAGGAAAAGGAAGTATTGGATTTCATATCAGGTTATATGTTCAAATCTTGCCTTGCTCTTTTTGCCCCTTCCTAGCTGTGGAGTCTTGGCATTACTTATGAAATTTCCAAAGTCTCAACTTACTTCTGACCTGTGCCTACAGCCTCTCCATTTCATCAGTCATAAGGAAATCCTATAAAAACAGAAACTATGGTCTTGAGGATCTTGAAAATAGTATTCATATTTCAGGAGATGGAATTTGCATTAAATGTACTACCAGTCTAGGACTTGGGCTGCCATGCTGGCATCTAGGTGGGATTCTCTGTTTATTTCCTGTTCCTGATCTTTAATGATGGCTTTTATACAACATACAAGCCAAAGATGAAACACTTTCATGAAAAGTATGTGAATTTAAGGTTAGCTATTCCTTCAGAGATGTATCCCTGCAAATTTATCTGTAAGAACTGCCTATATATGGTTAATCATTTGCACTGATTCTTGTAATTAGCTCTGGCTTCATGATCACACATACTGGTTAACTGAAATTTAAAATAGGGTGATTTCATAATTGATTATTGAAACCAGGACATTTTTTGAGGGTGAAAGTGACGGGAGTAAGATTTCTGCTGGAGTGCAGGAGACAAACTGGAACTGACTGGGGGTGAACTTTGGGCAGGCAGCACCCTAATTTCGGTGCTGTCTCCAAGGGTGTGTCATTAGCTCACAGTCTGGCCCGGGTGTAAGCCCCACTATGCATATTCTGTTTTAGTTGCAAGTAATTCTGTTGCAGCAGCAGCTTGTTCTTCCTCTTATCTAAGCTCTTTATGCTTCTTAAACATTGGATTTAGGTGTTGTTTCCGATAGCTTTGTGAGGCCCTCTTTTCTTTTGTTTTCGTAACAGGTGGCAGAAAAGAGGAAAAAAAATAGATATGAGTTGTCTTCCTTCATGCAAACATTTAACTGATTTTTTTTAAAATCAGAAAGTGGAAGGTGGTGCCTTTTTTTGTCCATTTCCTCTGTCTGCTATTTGATGGCTGCTCCTGGAAGAACTGATTGGATATTGTTATTGGCAGTTGGATTGCCTGTCACCTAACTGCAGATGCTGTATCCATGGAACTATAGGACATGTGTTCTCACAGGGAGTGAACTGTCTTAAAGAAATGTAAACATGGGCTCTAGCAAAGATTTAAATTTGCTTTCGTTTGAGTCCTAAGAGGACAAATCAGTAAGTAGTCAGCAGTCTACACAATTTGTTACAGAATTGTTATAAAAGTAGCAATGACTGCAGATAAGAGAAAAATAGCTTCAACAGTGCATATTACTTTTTTGTTATGAGATGTAAGTATAAAAATACTGTTTTCTGATTTTAAATGAATTACTCTATGGCTATTGTTATCTAATGTTTTCAACTCTGCTATCTTCTCAGTTTGATATTAGAGCCATACTGTTTTTAGGTTGTCTTTCTTTCTTTTCTCTCTGTTTCAAAGTCAGTTTCTCTTGAGGAGGTGGTCTGTGATCACCAGCTTTTGTGTCTTATACTCTCACTCTTCCCTCCTGGCCTGTGTCATACAAACCTTACCCCTTTGGTTTACTTCTAGCAAGTTTCATGGTAAGCTTTGCACTGTGTGTTTTCAAATTGTGAAACTAGATTGATTGCTTCAACAGGATTACAGGCTTCCATCTTCAGAGATAGTGATATTTTTAGGCCTGCATATCTCCTGTCCTTAGTTATCTTCCCTGAGAAATTAGATAAACAGTTCTTCACAGGTAGAATGAACTTTAGAGATTGTCTTTGGCCAAGGGCCCTGCTATGCCGCTCAGGAAATTAGCAGGTTATGTATCTTGAAAGCTATATAGTTGGGAATACTTTGAATACTCTACTAAGTGTAATTTTTACTAAATAAAGTAATTATGTTCACACCATCAAAGTAGTGTTAATATAGGCTTTTGGGCAGTAAGTAGAAGCAGTCTAATTAGGTACAATTGGATAATTGTTTTCACTAAGATAGGATTCATTTTACCTATGTGCTCCACTATATTGCTTTCGAGTACAGCGATTGATTCCTTTGAAGCTTATTAAAAATAATGTCAGAGGTCACTAATGCAGTGCACCGTTGCTACAAACTTTTAAGGACCACGGTCACTCAGAATGTAGCATCCTGGGGAGTCCAGTCTGGATCCAAATCCTGGATCCAAACCATTCCTCAGTAAACATCATTCACTTTTCTTTCCTTTTTATCTCTGTTCCCATCCATTGTTTCTCTCCTAAAGCTCAGGGGGGAACTCTCTTCTTCCAGTATTTTATCAATGTGTGCCACTCTGTATATATTTTAATTGCTAAAAAATATCTTAAATTTTCAGTTGTCTTCAATGATCTTATTTGTAAAGACGTCTTATAATATTCCTTTATAGTCTAGATGTGTTCTAGAGTTTTGGATGTTGTGTGTATTCCAATGACAGACTTACACACACCCACACACACGCACACACACACAATGACTTCACAAACCCTCTGCGATACTTTAGGAAACCCTAGAGTAATTATGAATTAACAGAAATGTTCATATATTGCAAATGCTAATATATGATTTGTTTGTACTAGAATGCTGATCTGTATATGTCTGTATGTGGACATACATTCATCATTACAGTTTGTGTGGTCAAATGTAGTCTGTGGTTCATTGTACAAAGTACTTCTTTAAAAAGATGTATAAGAATGTTTTAGTTTAAAAAATCATTTTTGAGCAAATTACATTTTTAACAGTAGAAGTGGAACTCGGCATTCAAAATAATCAAACTACTGTATGAGACAGTTTCCTTCCAAAAACTGCAGCTGTAGAAATAAATGTACTTTGCATTTTTTTTTTGCTTCATTGTCTTTAGTCTTTGTCCAGTTGGTCATGCTGTAAGCACATGTCTGCAGAAAACATATAGTTATGTATACCCATATATTTGCCACCATTGTTTCATTATGTATTACAAATCTTAGAGCTTTGATTATTAGTTCATAAAAACAGTCTCAGCTCAACATATATCTGTGTTCAACTTTAAGCATTCAGGGACAATGTATTTCCATCTTAGTGTTTTCACGTGATATGTCAAAACAGCCACCTATCATATGGGGAAACAAAAGTAAATTAAAGAAAAAACAGATTTTAATAGCCTGAAACAGCAAGAGGCACTGATGAATTTTGTCAGTGGTCCTTTACTTTCACCTGCTTCCCTGCCTTCCCTCAAAACTTCACAAATATGATAGGCTTTGCTTAAATAATTGTACATTTTATTTCTCACTGTTTTGTGCACATTTGCCAAATATCTTTAGGCTAGAGTTAATTGATTTTTGTAATTATGTCAAGTGGAGAGGAAAACAACCTATGAATATATGAGTTATTTATATTCTCATTTTGAAACTCAAACAATGAGGTTTGCTCTTTAACATTGCAGAAAGCACCTAGGACAACTTTATGAGTTCTTTTTTATTCATTCTTTTTCTGGTTCTTGTCTTTTGAGTTAATTATAAACCCATAATCTTTCTCTTGCCTGGACGCATTTAAGACACCTTTTATAGACTCCTTTCAAAACTTTATACTTTTTGTATCTTTAATATAATAATTTTTCCAATTAATCTTTTTAAATAACACTCATTATTTTCTGATATTTAATGACCATAGTATAATAATCAATTTCTTAATTCTACTTTCAATTATTACACATATTCTTTGATCTACTTCTTTTTTATAGCTCCTATTACATATTATATTGAGATGTATATGCTTTCTTTTTTGTGTTCACATAAAAATTTCTACAGGTGACAGTGTGCTTTTAATATGGGGAGAAAGAAGCCACAGGGATTTGGTAAGCATTTAATTCTTTTGGCTGTTTAACATATCAGCACTGATTTACTAATTTTTTTTCAGTTAAACTAGATGTGTCTTCCACAATTGAGGCATTAATATGATTTTAATCAACAGTGCTAGCTCTACAGGTTTGTAACTGATTAAAGGTCAGTAAATTGTTGGAGCATTCAAAGGCAAGCCAGCACAATTTGTATAGGACTCTGAATGTACCAAGTTCATAGTTGAATTTTAATTTAAAGGTCCTTGAATGAAAAAGGATTTTTTATTGTATTGTGTATTTTGGATTACTATCATTGAAACTAAACTACTGCTGAAGTGCTTTTACAGTGTAAAAGGGTCTGTCTTGAGCACCACTGTAATAAACATGATGATTTAATCCCTTAGTCCTACCTTATCTCTCTGTGAAAATATCCAGAGGAATTCTGTAGAAAATAGTAAAAGTGTCAAATGAAAATGGCTAACTCCCTTCTCCATAATAAGGAAGATACATAACTTGTTTCTAAAAAGAATATTAAGAACTTCCAATGTTCTGATCATTGTTACAAGCACTTTCTGGGCATTAACATTGTAGCAATTAACCCAGTAATGCTGTTGTTTGATCATTCCTGTTTTGCAGGTGAGTTAAATTTAGCATTGTTATATAATTGACCCAATTTACTGAACTTCACTCAGTCACAGAAAATAAATAACACAATCTGATACTTGTACATATGTGTTCTACCAAACAGTCTTCATTGAGTTTCTGCTTTTTCTCTGCACCCTCTGAACTTCCTCCCTCAGCTTGTCAACCATAGCTCACAAGAAGCCAGGCCCTTTCAAGAGCTGTCTTTGCATTTTCTGGTTATTTGGATCTAGGTTACCCCATGCATTTCCCACTGCATTTACTTATTGAAGCTTCCTATCTGATTTTCCATCAACTTGAGAAAAAATAAGCAAAATGTTTCTTCTAGTGAGTTGTCATTTTGAAGAATCAGTTCTAGTTTTGCTGGTGCTTCACAAATGGGTGCTACTTTGTTGTGGCCTTTTCTATGCTGTGCACTGTCTGTGATTAATATGCAGTGTTAATAGGCTTGGTATCTATCTCTTGAAGTATCTGTTCACTTGCCCTAGTTGATTTTCAGTGCATTCTCCAAGTACTTGAAACTAGTGTAAAGTCTTTATTTTATGTAACTGAAAGGGAATGAAACATCTGTGCTTAGCAACATTCCTGCCTGTTCTTAAATAATGTTTTATGCCCTTTCCATCTCTGATACTAAGACAGAAAAAGTACTATAAAATGCTCGCTCACATCCACCTTTTAGAATGGATAACAATTTGCCAGGAATATTCATATGTTTTATCTCCTTTTCCCACTAAGTAATGGGAATGTTTAGCTATGAAACTTGGCTTAATATTGTATGGATATATTGTGGAATTCAACAGATTTTTACTTTAGGCTGGGTTAACCTTTCATAAAACCTGACTAATTTTTTTCCATTATTAAGAAAGAAAAATTTTAATTTAATATTTTACATTAATGACTAGTTCTGTTTTAGTTTTACATTTTCAAAAGTGAAATTTTCTGACACATGTTGAATTTCTGGGTTATTTCCTGAAGGTTTGCTTTCCTCTAATTTGGTAGACATTTTGGAATATTTTTGTTTTTCTGTTCCTCTGCCTGTGTGGAACAGAAAAAAAGGAAATCATAATAACTTAAAAAATCTATAATTTTTGGAAAAATGTAGTACTGCACATTATTTAGAAGTTATTTTTATGTGTTTGGTGAGATGATACTTTGTGTTTAGGTATCTGCTATTAGAAAAGAAAAATAGAAGGGGAAAGGTTACTGGCACCGGTATCATTTCTGTGTGCTTAGATAGTATGTTAAAGTGTGAAGTGATGTGCACTCATCCACTTGAGAAGGGACTGGATGAAGAAAGAGACTAAGAAAAATGTCAGATGTCAAATAATAACAAAACAAACCATGCACAACCTCGGGAGGGAGAATGACCTTTATGGCTGCCGCATTCTGGGATCCCAGGTCTCTGCTGAAGGAGAAGGACCTCGTCCCGGGCCTCGCTGGCGTCATCCCTCCAGGAGAGCATGCGGGGAAGGCTGCAGGAGGGATGGACAGGTCAGTTGCAGGAGGGATGGACAGGTCAGCCCCACTGACGTCAGCCAGTCTCCAGGGTGCTGCACTCGGTGCTAGAGGTGTGCTCGCTGACACACTGTGGAAGTCGAGCTAGAGTGGTTGGAAGTGAACTTAAGACGAACTCACAGGATAATCCTCTCTTGTTGATTAGGAAAATGTGGATAATTTATTTCCATCCCATGTGGTAGTGTTCTGATTGTACTTGAATTAGCCTTCCCTAGCTCCTCCAGTAATCTTGTCAAGGACTGGGAATTTCACTAAAAGGGTGAAGGGAAAACTAAATATGCTCCAGCATGAAACCTGCATTTCCTTCCTCCTGTGTGGTCTTGAATTTTCTTGTTTTGAAAGGTAATTTTTTGCTAATGGCCACATGGAACATAATAAATGTAAACTAAAAAGTATCTTTGTTATTACAGGAAACTAAAAGTAACATTTGACTGTTGTTTTTGTAGGGTATTCAGGATAAAACCTTCCAGTAAAAAATGGACCTTTTTGAAGTGTGCTTCTCTGCTCTAGCTAACGGTTAGTTAATACCTACTAGAAAACATTTTCTCACTATTAATTGGTGGTTTTCAGATTTTCTGTATGTGTCCTTGCAAACTGCTGAATATTCACTTGTGTTTGAATTAGAAAAGAGAAGATTTTGCATTTAAGCCTGGATATATCATTACTTCACATTATTTTCAAAGAATTATCTTGCTGATTTCCCCTAATCACGAATAAAGATTTGCTTTGGCTCCTAATCTTAGTAGATAATAGTCATTTTTTCCCTGTCAAGCTTTTAGTCTACAAGATTATTAACCCTAAATAGCTAATATTCTACAAATAATAATTCCTACTAATTGAGTATTGCAAGTGGAATAGAATGTAGATTTTTAAATGCTTTTTCTGATGCTCTGATTATCTAGAGAGTTGATAGTATAGAGTTTTGTGGCTTCTTAGCTATCTCCATATAGACTTCAGAGTTTATGACAAAAGGAAAGAATTTGAAAGATGATATATACGCACTACATTTCCCACGATCATGCTGAACTGCATGAGCGCAGTACAACTGCCTTTCTGTTTCTGCCACTTGCTTCCTCTTTTATACAATCATCACCTTAGCGTCCCCCTGGTCATCAGAAAGATAAAACTGGTGGGCATGATAAATTTATGATCTTATTTTGTGCTTCTTTCCTTCTTAAATGCTATCAACTCAGTTGAGTTGTTAGGCTCAAATGCAGAGTTACAAAGCAAAATAACATATATTAACTTTTTCTGTATGTATCATATTCTCTGCCTCTGTGAAGTGTCCCATAACGTCTGTCTTGGTTACACAATATTAAATATAATGAAACTCTCCAAAGTGTTGTCTTCCTGCAGCTTATATCTACAGTGGGACATTGGCCAAAAAGAAATGATGAAATTATGGGAGACTATGGAGAAAAATGCAGTAGAGCGAGGGGGTAGAGTAAAGGAGAATGTAAATTTAGGATTGGGACAGTGCCACCTACCCTGAGGAGATGTGCACCGCATAGGCTACAGGAAGGTGTTTATTTAGGAATCACTAAATATGTGGGTAAGGATGAAGTGAGAAAGGGAAAGGCAAGATGAGTGAGAAAAAGAGGAAAAAGGGGAAGGAGAGAAGAAAGAAGAGAAAAGAGAGAGGAGAGGGAAGGGGGAGAGAGAGGGCTAGATTGAAGGAGAGGGAGAGGAAGAAGAGGAGGAGGAGGGGAGAAATCAACTGGTTGAAATTTCTCAGGGTCCCTTCCCAAACAAGTTAAGTGTTTGACTATAGTGAGCCACACTCAGTGCTGCTTGTGTCAGATTATTATTTCTAGAAGGAACACAATGTATTGCTATTTACCCATTGGCTGTCACATTGGACTATGATAGTGGTTCATAGACTGTCATTGTCATTTAAAATGTTTGATATTTTTAATATTCCAGAAGCCTCTCCCTGCCTGCTCTGTCAGCTTGATGGGGGGCCCCTTCATCATTTTCTCCTGTTATATCTACCTCAGTTTCTGTACAGGAACTCTTGTAATCTTAGGATTTCTCAGATCAAAGAGAATGGATTTGCCAGATGGACTTTCCTATACTGCAGAGCCAAGACAGGGATGTGAGGGAATTGAGCTGGGTACCAGTAATAGGATTGGAGTTAGAGGTGAAGGAATTCTCCCAAGTCCTCTTCGGAGATAGTTTCCCACTAGGAAGGCTTCCTTGCCAGTACTAACTACAGAAACTGTGGTGATTTGAGTGGCTGCTTTCAGTAGTAGAAATCTATACATCGTGTGTGTGTCACCTTAAATGAAATGTTCACAAGGCACAGATCACGGATCCCCTCTGTTTGTTAGGTACATCATACTACTTGTGGCAGTATTCACAAGCAGTGTCTGTAAGATTTCAAGAATCTCCTCTCCCTCCTGCTCCCCGAGATAAAATGCTGACAGCATTTTATTCATGTAGACTATTTAGAAATGACTTATTTTTTTCTGATTCAGAAAGAGTCTTCTTGTGGTGTGTATAAACAAAGGAACTCTTTATATACTATATAGTTAGTGGTTTTTTGTTTTCACAAAAAGAATGGTATCAACTCAGATTTAAACTGAAATTTAGAAATTCAGCCATGAAGTTTGGTAACACCAGACTTTGTAGAATGGAAGGCAACAAGATATCTCAGGAGCTACTGGTAATGAACTCAGATTTGTGATGGTGAGAATCACAGCAGAAGTACTACAGTGCTGCACACAGTGCCATGGGACTAGCTCTTGCTAGAGCTTAGAAGTGTAAGCTGCTCATGAAACTGCTTTGAAACCACTGGAATTTTTATACTTAGTCTGTGAATTATACATCATGCAAAAAATAAGTTCTAGCTAGTAATTAAAGAGAAATTGGAATGTGAAGAAATCCACAATAATTTTACAAGTTCATCTCAAATATATATTTATATATTCATATACACATGTATATAATATATAATATAAATTTATGTATAATATATATTACATATATTATATATATATATATATATATATATATAATACTGCAATCAAGATATTTTCATTTCTAGGAAAAAGGAGTGTACCTTGATAGCAGGCGTGACAGCTCCTTTCATTCATCAAAATTCGTCTAGCAAATCTTTCCTGAGCCACTATAACTCCATTCAAGACCCTGCATTACACCCTGTCATGTGGCTACACAAAACAAAATTTTAGTATTTGTCCTAAGGTGGTTAAGCATATATAAATTTTGGAGTTTGAAACATTGCTAATACCAAATAATGTATTAGCTTGATCTTTTACTTTTATGGGAATTATAAATGAGGTTAAAATGTGTTTGGCTTCTAGTAAAGTCAACATAGACCCTCACTAGTATTCTAAATAGAAAGGCAATAGAAAATGAGTGGCAACCACAGCAAGCATCAGTTGGGAAGATCATCTGGAATTCAGACTTTGGAGGTAGGACTCAACCCCCTCTCCCGCTCTGTCTCTCTCTGTCTTTCTCTGTTAGGGTGCACTATTTGTGTAACCCTAGGGAAACAAGAATTTGCTTTGCATATCACATCACTCCCTGATGCTTAGCATTTTGCCTTTTTCTTACCAAGGGCTCGTAAATATTTATGAAAGAAAAGGAAGATAGGAAAGAGAATAAAGGAGGGAATACAGATGCATAATATCTGGTTTTCCATTTGTTGTTTTATCTATACTCAAGAAGTATGAATGACTCTGTAGCTGACATGATTTCTATGCAAAATCACCAGAACTTCCTTTTTGCTGATTTGGAAATCACCAGGTAGAGCAGAACCTGTGAAGGCAAGTTGGAATTTTTTAAAATCTTGGTCTTAGTATGTTAGGTTTTTGAAATTTTATTTATTTATTTATTTATTTAGAGACGGGATCTTGCTGTGTAGTTCAGGCTCACCTTGAACCTCACAATGTAGCTGAGGCTGGCCTTGAACTTGCCACAATTCTCTGCCTAAGCCTCCTGAATTCTGGGATTACAGGCATGTGCCACCACATCTGGCTTATATGTTTCATACAATAGAGTTAATTCTTAATTCTTTGGTGTGCTTGCCTTAATTTGAATCAGATGTTATGTGTATAAATGTAACACATGCTATGGGACAGGGACATTAACTGCTCTGTTTTCCTTACTACTTCCTGTTCCCTCTTGATTTTGCTGTTGACATCTGTGGAAATCTCTGGATGTCATTGCCCTGGGAGCCCAGCATGTGACCCAGGCCGAGTCTCATTCTGCTTAATCTTCTCACAGATGTAATTGGTGCAGGTTGACCTGTGGCCTGAGCTGGCCGGGTTAGAAAGTCTCCGGACTGTGCTTGGCACCGGGATGTGAACTGGTGCTTTCCTTTCGTGCTCAGCAGCGTCCTGTGTGTAGATGAGAAACCTAGGCTCACTGTGGCTGTCTCGGCTCTGTGCCTTGGAACAAAGCCAGTGCACACCAGAGCTGAGCTGAGAGAACCACAGGGACCCAGCCAAGCCCTGTGACACTCTGGACCCAGCCCCACCTAAAGCCTGTGCCCCCCTCTAGACTTTTCAAACACTGTGCCAATAATTCCCTGTTTCAGGTTCATTTAAGTTTTCATATTTATTCCACAAGGTGATCAATAAGCCTCTGCCTCATGACCTCTTGAGCTATCGATGATTGCGAATGATACAGAGGGTCACAATTCTTGTGGATTTTTAGCTTTTTGCTTGAAGGAACTATGGTCCAGGAGAAATTAATTCTCCAAGTTCAGTCTCAGAATTAACCCCAGCCAACCCTTTGTGAAAGGAGAGGGTTGTGCTGTGAGGCTGATGCCCGACTTGGGAGCTGGCACGGGGGGCACCTGGCTGCCACCGGGACTTGATTCATCACTTCAGGAAATGTTCTCTCAGTGCTGGCTATGCACAGATTTATTATTAAATCAGGCAATCACTACAAAGCTGCAAGAGCATTACCTACTGTAAGTGAACAACCAGTGATATTATCATTGTTTTGTTTTTCATATAACTTTGAAGAGGGTTGATATTAGTTATTTAATCTCAATTAGGATTTTAGGATGAAACCAGGATCAAAGGAATCATGTATGATGAGTTCTTTAGTGTATAATTGAATTGATTTGAAGTTTTTTTCTTACACAATTAAAGGAAACCTAAAGTGTGAGATGAACATATTGTGTTATAAGTCATATACCAATAGTAGGGAATATTTCCTACAAAATAGGAAAAATTAGCTACACAGAGATATGGCTGAATGTCTAGACTTATTGGATTACAAAGAGCCAAATTCCAAATTTGTGTGTAGAAGTTCCTTTAGAAATGTGGTTGGAGTGTTTGGTTTCAAGAACTGGTTTCTCTAATGTATACAGAAGTTATAATTAAGGAATTTCCCCAAACCTGTGCTGGGGCATGTAAGCAAGGTTGACCTTTAAAAAATTATTTTTATGAGGACAAAATTCATGCATGTATGCTGAAGAATAACAAATAGAAAAAGCACAAAAATAATTAAATTACTTCATAATTCTATTACTCAAGGATAAGCATTATTATTAGCATTGTAATGCATGGGGTTCATTTTCAATATATAGGAACATACATTAGACACACAACCCTTGTGTCTGTGGTAATGCTTGTATCATAACTGTGCACCATAGGACACACGTACTCATGCTCTAACATGTTTATGAGTACTTTGGAATCCTGGGTTCATGCATACTTTACAAGTCTCTTCTTCCATGTCATGAAGTCACCCTCACCTTCCTATGTTCAGTGCTGTGGTTTTTCCTAACCTCTGCAGTCACTCTTCATCATGATACTTATTTCAGTGACAGGCACTGCCCTCTTGCAGGGAAAGCCAGATTCCTGAAGTAATGCTTGGGGTCTCCTTCAATCTTGAACACCGTGGCCACAAGTCCCATCATTTCTACACACATAAGTCAAAGCTGGTCACTTATCTCCATCTCTGTTACTTTTCAACTCGATACCCATCATCTCTTAATTAATCTATCTTAATCACCTCTTTGCTTGAATACCTGTGTCATCTATCCCAACAAGCACATTCTCCTTAGAATAATTTGGGGGTTTTGGGGGGAGAGGAGGTTGAGACAGGTTCTTGTTAGGTCATTCAGACTGGCCTTGAACTTGTAGCATTCCTCCTTCCAGGATTATAGGTATGTGGAATATTTTAAAAGTAAAATGATATCAGATCTCTATTGTGCTTAAAATCCCTTATGTTACTACTTGACTTACGTAGATCTTAAGACAAAACATGAAAGCGTCAATATGACTTAAGATCTGTAGGCTTTTGGACTCGCACCTTCTCACCCACTTTCTTGCCCCCGCCACACTGGGACTGTTTTAGTTATTCGGAGGCATCGGGTTCTGCCTTCCTCGGGACTGTTGCTTGGGCCGCAGCTTTGTCTCCAGGACCTCCCAGCCTTGCACCTTATCACTCCTCACTGCTCCAGAGCTCTTTCCTCAGGGCGTTTTGTTGGCTGAATTGCCCAAGTCCTATCTCCCATCTTCTGTGTACTCTGCATATCCTCCACAGCTATTCCCCCAGAAGAAACCAGAAGATGCTGATAATGTAACACTTTATATATGTGTCCCAGGCTGCTATCCTTTTCAGAGGTCAGGGACTCTATCTTATCTTGTTAGAGCCATGTATCTGTGATGTAGTGTGGATTTTGCCTGGGGGAATGTAAATAATGTTTAGTATCTTTATTGTATTGTAGTCCCATCCAGTGTCTTCTAAGTGAATGCTTTTAATATCCCATTAGTATTTTATTGTAAAGACAGGAATCAATTTATTTAAGCAGGTCCCTTTATGGGACTTTCAAATTAGTTTTCTGCTGCACTGGGTTTGGGAAGTTGTTGAATTACAGTTTGGGTTCTAGCAGAGCCAGTGTTGTGGAATTCCTGTACAAGTGATTTGCTGAGGAACAAGCCAGAAGGAAATGGAAGGGAATGCGGAAACCAGGATGGGCAGAGGCAGAAGCTAGGCATGGGAGCTCTGGAAGCCGGTCCTCAGAGACTGGGGTAAGAACTCCACCGCCACGATGTTACACAGGGAGGCAAGGGGCATGTGCTGTCATTCCTCTTCGACTTTGGCTGCAAGCTTCGTGTGCGTGTGTATGGATGTGTGTATTTGTGTGTATCTCTGTGTATGTGCATCTGTAAGTGTGCAGGTGTGAGCAGTTGTGCCTGGCCCTTGAAGGAGATGAGGAAAAGCCACCAGCACTGCCTGCCAGAGAGGTCTAAGGAGGCTGCATGGAGGAGATGGTGCTCAAGTCCCAAGTATCTAAGCTTGGGAGGATTTGATCCATGATCCATAGGGAAAGCTTGTTCTGAGGAGAATGGACAGAAGCACAGTGAGGAAAATGCTAAGGAAGGTTTTGAGGAAGAGCAAATGATTTGTTATAAATAATAAAGTAAAGGCAAGGTGAGGAGTATTTGAAGATGAGACTATAAAGAAAGATTGAACCCATACCATAAATCTTTAAATTTCAAGTTGCTATAAAATATCCATCACTAAATTGAGTTTCATTCAACAAATACGTGGCATTTATATAATTCTGTGTAAAATTCAAGGTCTGAAGATTTGTATACATCAAGGTCTACACCACTGAGCTGTGGCATCTCCCTTTTCTCTACACTATTAATTGCTGTTAATTTTGATAAGCACAAAATTATACAAGGCCATTTTTCATGTTGAGAACCTTATAATGCCTCAATGCACACATAGAGCCAGACACAAATTATATTTTTCTCAGTCTTTGTGTGTGTGTGCTGCTGAAGGGGGCACTTTTTTCAGCTTTATATATAATACATGCATAATTCAAAGAAAGATTTTGTTAAAATATTTACATGTAAACATCTAACAAATTGTACTTAGAAAATTTGTAAAACTTAACTTTTCATGTTTTTAGATGCTGTCTTGGTTACTTTTCCCTGGTTGCTGAGACAAAACTCCTGACACCCAAAATTAGGGAAGGAAAGGTTTATTTAGCTTACAGTTTCTAGAGGTTTCAGTCCATAATAAGCTGGCTCCAAGGCAGGGTGGCATGACACTGGGGCAACACTTCAAGGCAGCAGCCTAGCAAAAGCAGCCAGAGTAAAAGTGGGGAGGAACAAGCCTCTTCTTTCTCCTCCTTTATATAGTACACAGCCCCCCCCCAGCATCTACATATCTCCTTGCCTTCCTTTGCACAGGATAAGGATGTTTACAAAGTAAGACCCTTGGCTCCCTGCTGAGTCTCTCAGCTAAACTTCCTATCTTCTCAAATTGACACAATGAACAGGTAACTGCTTGTACTCTATACCCCAGGATGTAGAGCCTGCTGCCTTACTTAATTAAGCTTCTAGACTTCTCAAGTTGACACAATGTATAAACCATAACAGATGCTATACAAAGAATTGAAAACTTATTTTAAAAGGAAGTGCCGGGAAACCCAGTATAATGAAAATCAGGTAAGCATTCTGTACACATGTAGAAAACTTAAGAGTCTGTAAATATTCAGATTTTTACACAATTTGTTGCAGTATGCTCTGATTCCTAAATCATTAAACTGATATTTAGTTATTATCAATTTAATTTTCCTCATTGGTGAAAATACTATCAGATACTGCCTTACCTTATAGGAGGTGAGGCAATTGAAAGTTAATGAGTTAATGTTTATGGAAGCTTTTTGAGCCTTTATATGAAAAGTACAATATAAATCCAAACTATTAATTTTTAAATGTGAAATATTCTAATTGCTTTCTAATGCCATAGAGACATTACAGGAGATTTATACTTTTTTCTGAAATATCTGGAAAAATTGTTATATGAGACAGCATAATTTTAGGTGAACCATTATAACTCTGTGGTCATTACCATGTGTCAAAATAGTTTAAGTGTATGTGTTACATTTGCATATTTGGCATCTTAATATTTCCCACTATTCATTTATTGATGTAACAAACATTAATATGATTTGAACAAATGATCCATTATGCTACTGCTGCCAGAATGTTTTTAGATGTAGGAATATTTAGAAAATAGGAAAAGAGTTTTGAAGCTTTGGAAGGAAAGATATTGTCCTCAGTATCTTGACTTTAATACCAGACAAATTAGATATTCATTAGGTAACCTAGGATAGCAAATGAAGTTTCTATTCATATTAGTCATATTCTTCTATTTTTTTTTTTTTTTTTTTTTTTTTTTTTTTTTTTTTTTTTTTGCGGTACTGGGGATTGAACTCACAACCTCGCGCCTGCCAGGGCAGGCGTTTAAGCCACTGAGCCAAACTCCCAGCCCTGATTTTTTGAGGCAGGGTCGCACTGTGTAGCTCAGGCCGGCCTTGCACTTGCGTTGTAGCCCAGGCTGGCCTCGAACTCACAACGCTCCTCCTACCTCAGCCTCCTGATATTCTTCTATTTGTATTATCATAGTGTTTATCGAGTAAACACAAATGATGATCAAAAACTACAGTGTGTTTAAAAAAGCATATCTTAGAGAAATGACACATTGCTATTAATCTCCTTGAGAATACTCTTTACTTTTGACACATTTATCTTATTATTGTTGCCACATTCTGAAGTGTTGGGAGCCCTTGAAATTGGAAATTGACCACAGGTGCAGGGCTGCTGCTTGACCAGGGCATGACCTTCCCAAAAACAAAGAGCACCAGAGCAAGCCAGGTGAACAAGTTGCTACAGCCCAGAAAAACACCAAGCCGGGACAATCCAAGCTATGGGTTGCTAGGCAGTGGGGTTGAAATTGACATCATCCTTCCCAGTATATAAATAAATAGGCTGCATTGGTTGAGCAGTTCCTTTCCTCCCAGTAGGAGGATAAGGGCTCCACCTGACCCCAGCTTTGTCTCTCCTTTACTTTCTCATCCTCTGGGGGGTCTTCATTCCAAGAACCTCAAGGGCTGCATGGGTCATGGCACTGAAGCAGTTCTGGAAGTCCTCTTTCATGAGTGCCTTTAGTTGTCTTGTAAGTCTGCTTTGATGTCCTGAACATTTTCAAAAATGTTTGTGGCTATTTCTCTCAAGTAAAAACATTTTGGTATGGCCTTACCAACTATGTTCCCTGGATGTGGCTCTTACCCAACATCAAAAATAGCACAGAAAGCAAATGTTTCCTGCTCTTTCTGTGAGACAGCAAAATTAATGTGTCCTCATCCACCTTATTCACTGCAGGAGGAAACTTGAGGCAAGTTGTGACTTCTGGGTCTTCCTTGAGACCAAAGTGATCATGGAAGATAAATATTTTGAATCAGTTCAAGATTTAGAAGCATCCAAGACAGTGCTGTTAAAGAGGCAAAAGAGGACTTTCAGAACTGCTTTAGAAAGTGGCAAGAGTAATGCTGTAAGTGTGTTTGAAGAGAATGGGAGTATTTTCAGGGGAGATTACTTGCAATGTATCTTTTACTGCAATTAAAAAAATTATTCCCTGTATCTTTCAGCCACAGTCATATATTTACCAGATGAGGAGCTGGTCACATTTCATAGATTATTCTGACCCTCACAATAGCCATATGAAATGCAAGTGGAGCATTTCAATTAGAGTATGAAAAAGGAGGAAAAAAAGCAGATAGTTAGCAAACTCAAGGTCACAGAGAATTTAAACCCAGGCAGTCTGATTCATGAGCTAATTCTTTACACCCATACTGTACTCATTCTCCAAAATACTATATTTCCAATATTCTACCTATTTCACTATTATGGCTCCTACTGAATCTTGACTGTATAAGATAATGTTAATAACAAAATGAATGTTAAAGGGATTCTTCATAGAAGCAGTGCTGTTCTTTGCCAACATTCTCTACGTGAGCTGCTTATCTGGTTTCGTGCCAAATCAATAAGCATAAACACTGAAATTGCAAAGGGAAGGATCCTGGGCACAAAGCTCATTTCAGTTAAGCTCATGTTGAAAACACGTAGTGAAGGACTCAGCACGTGTAAGGCGGTTTTACAATGGCAGTCTCTGGCACTTTCTTGAACCTTGGTAACAGGATTCTATATATGCATTTTTTCTTCCTTTCAATAAATGCCTTTTCTGCTTAAGTAGACAGAGAGGATTTTGGTTTTAATTTAAGGAGAGTAAAACCGAACAATACAAAACAGAATAAAACCAGTCAAAACAAAGCAATAAAAGTGGTACATGACTTCAAAACAGGACAACAGGTCATCAACAGTGGCTACCATAATACATCTTATTATCTTCACAATAGTTGTCCATTTCCTCAGACATAGTGAAATCGAGTAAAACAAAACAGAATAAAGCCAATCAAAACAGAGTGTTGACTAAAACAAAGCAATAAAGTAAGAATAATACTGGATTTTAAAAACAAGACAGAAGGAAACCAACCCCCTATATTTGCCATATTGTGTAATATCATCCTCCTAATAGATGCTTAGACTACTGGCCTTAGTCCTGCAAAGTCAATCCAACAATACAATCATTTAGTTGTTTTTGTACCTCAGTGAGCACTGGTGGGGTAGCGGGAAAGGCAATCTGACCTCTCTCTTCCTGGGTCCTGCCTGGTTTCTGTGGCTTATGGAAAGATCAGAGTAGCTTCTTGATATGCTCTTCCCAGACCCAGCATGGCCTCTGCTGACTCGTGGGAACAGTGGACTAGTTTCTCTTTTTCTGGGCCCTGCATGTTCTACTATGCACTTTTGTGACAAGTTAAAAAAAATCCTATGGAACATTTTGAATAAACAATGAAAATACACTGCCCTTTTGGAGAAGATTAAGAATTACAGATATCTCTTTTAGAAATGTGGAGAAATCATTAGGAACATTATGGTTTTTCTCCTATCTTTTTATGTTCCCCCTTCTTATCACCTCTCTTATACACCAGAAAGAGGTCTTCTTATAGTTCCTTCCTTCACTGTTGGCTACATTTTCCCATATGCACACCCTGTGCTTGTATGTGTGTTATATGAGAGTTCAGAGGAGTCATAATGACATCCAAACTCTTTGGGTGCAAAAGTCTTCTTACTTTGGGATCTACTTAATTTTTACGTTTATGTTCCTATTCTGTCTTATGTGTTCACGCTTGGTCTTTGATGTGCTTTATAGACTTGCTGCCTCCTGGTAAATGTTTTGGTCCTTTGACTATGCTGTTTTCCCTAAGTAGATTTGAGCTCCTACTCATATTTAAGATTCAGCTCAAAAAAATCTTTCCCTGAGAAGAATTTCTGACCTCCTCCACACAGAGAAAAATCATTGTCCTTTCCTAATAGCTCGTGTAGTACTTGTTTTATATTGTACTTCACTGTAATTTTTATTCAGTGTATTGCATTGCAATTACTTATTTACCATGTATTTTCAACCCCACGAAGCATGTGTTTGTGACTTGTCTTGTTTGCCCTGACAGGCAGAGTGCACACTAATGCTCAGAAAGCTAAAATGTGAACTTTGCTGTTTCAGAGGTTTTGCCAAAGCCATGAAACAAAGGATAATATGAGTCAATTTATTTCTGCATGCTAAACTGTGTCTGTTAACTTGCAAAGGGGGTTCTTTTTTATTTTATCTGTGCATGTTTGCAGCACCTGCTGTTTGCATTCCTTGTGAGGAGTTGGTGCGTGTCCGTAACACATTTCAGTTCCTCTCTTTTCACCTCCTTCCCTCCTGCCCTTCCCTTATCTTTTTTGGTCCTCCAGCCTCTGTCCCCTTTCTACACCCAAAGTTTGTTTATTGTGAATGGAGAAGGAACCATGATTTGTGAAGTCTAAAGGTTATATGCCTTTAAAAATCTGTCAAATCCTAAAACATAACACAGTGCATAAGAACATCACAATCTTTTGATTAACAAATTAAGAAAAATAATTCTGGGAAACTTTCTTCTTCCCTCCTACTGTCTTTTATTTTGGTCTTTATATTTAGGTTTCTCATACAAGAGTAACCATGCACTGTTTAAACTTGTGTATCTGATTTATTTTGTTTACTAGTATTGTGGTCTCAATGTGAATCCATTTTCATACAGATGACAAAGCTGTATCCTTCTTTATGTTGGAGTAGTACTCCATGGTGTGTAGGTCACAAGTTTTCCTTACTCTTCTGTTGATGGGCATATAAGCTAATTCTGAGATTTACTTTTTGTGATTTGTACTGCTATGAACATGGATATGCATGTACCATTATAATGAAACATCTCTAACTCTTTTAGGAAAATCCCTAGAAGGGGACTAGCTGGGTAAAATGGAACTTCTATTTCTAGTTTTTAGAGGAATTGCAACACCAATTTCCATAGTAGTTGTATTAGTTTACATTCTCTATAATGTGGAAGTGGTCCTTTTACTCTGCAGCCTTGTTGGCTTTTCTTGATGTTGGACATTCTCTCAGGAGTCAGATGGCCTTTCAGTGTGGTTTTAATTTGCATTTCTCTGGTGGCCAGTGATGTTGGGCATTTCTTTGTGTACTTATTTTCCATTTGTATTTCCTCTGAGAGGTGTCTATTTATTTTATTTGCCTAGTTTTTTATTGGATCTTTTGTTGGAGGAAGTCTAATTGTTTTGAATTCGTTTTTTGGTACTAGGAATCGAACTTAAGACCTTGCACTTGCCAGGCAGCACCTGTGCCACTAAGCTAAATCCACAGCCCCTTGAATTCTTTGTATTTTGCTTATTAGTCCTCTACCTGAGAATTAACTGGCAAACTATTTTCCCATTCTGTAAGCTGTCTCTTCAGTTTGTTGGTGTTTCCTTTACTGTGCAAAAACTTTTTAATTTTATGATCCCATTTGTTGATTCTTACTATTATTTCTTGTGCAACTGAGGTTCTGTTCAGAAAGTTCTTGCCTATGCGTATGTCTTCAAGAGTTTTACCAATTTATTTTTCAGCAGGTAGTTTCTGTGAAGGTCCCTCATACAAAGGTGGTTCTTACTGTCAGTTTCTATACATATTTGTGATAAAAGGATATTAAGTCAGTAAGTGTGAGTTAACTTCTGGCAGACTATTGCTGCAACGTAACATTCTACTCTTACTCTTTCCTTTAATATATGTGGCCTGTACATTTGTTGAATGTAATCTTCCAAATTAGACTGGAAAAGCTCACTGGTCCCCTAGTACATTTCAGTTCCTAGCTCTTATTGCGTCTGTCACTGCCACACTGTGTCACTGTTGAAATTGAGCCGCCTGTGGTCCAGGATGCAGAGTCTGTTTTGGTTTACTTGCTAGTTCAGATTCCTGCACAGGAAAAGATGGCAATTCACAGTGAACAAAGCTTGGGTTCTGTTTCTAGTTGATGTTCATATACTATTTCTCTGAAAAAGTGAGCCCACTAATGAATCTAGAGGTGTGTCTACTCCTTCCACAGCCCATGCTGAGAACCAGCTTCCGAAGACCCTTTTCCTCACGTGAATTCATCTTTCTTTCCAGGATCTTGGAGTTTTGTTCAATGGCTTGACCTTATTCTGGACCACATTATTTTGAAATAATTTAAAACCCAGTTTCATACTAATGCTTAACTTCAAAGCCCTTCGAGAAGGTTTTAGGTTCTCATCCTTTTCTTGGAGGAACATCCTTAGCCTTGTAAACTTTTCATGTCTTTTACCTGAGATCAGTTATAGATATCAAGGATTTGGGGGGAGGGTCAGTCTTCCAAAGCCACCATAACTGACACCATTCTTGTATTGCAGTGGGAGCTACAGACTAGCTTTTACACAGTGGCAGGGAAATTGCTTCTTCTTGGTGACTTTCCAGATTTGCCTACACATGCATGCGGCTGAGGAGTTCTTCACAAGAACATTTTGAAAATATCCCACTGGTAAAATGTTGATTTAAGAACAAAGCAAAGTTGCCTCCCTGGACTCACCGACAGTGTTTAGGCATATTTGCTCATTTGAGACTTGAGCACATGCTGACATTGCATGTGATAACATAAAAATGTGAGAATTTTTTTCTAGTAAAGTAATATGTTTATTGCTAAGAAGCAAAAAGAGCCATCCACATTTCTTCTTACCCTGTTATACACAGACAAACACTACAGAGTCAGGGTTCATCTTTTAGACTCCTGTGAGTTAAGGAATGATCAGAGCAGTTTTTAAACTTTAATTTTATGTGTCAAGTTCAAGGATACCAAGATAGTCATTGTACCTTGTCAGGTAATTTTTAAAAATAAGTAATAATAAATATTTACTGAGAAACGTATTTATTCATTAAGTAGATTTTTTGTAGGTTTCCATTACTGTGCAGGACAATGACAATTTAGAAATGAACAAACTAGACGAAATTACTATCCTTAGAGTATTTACATTCTAAATGGGGAATGAAAAATACAGCAAAAATATATGCATGTATTTGTTAAAATAATCATCAAGAAACTTAAAATCAAGCTGATGAAAGAAGAACTTGAAAGGTCAAAGTCCAAGAGTTAAATAATGCATAGAAATACAAGAAACTTTAGAGAACGTGGATTTAATTGGTACCTACGTTTAAATAAAAATGAGTCTGTAAATTCAGAGTGTGTGAGCTCTCTAGTCGTAAGGTTTATTGAAGGAAATGAGCTCTCTAGTCGTAAGGAAATTTATTGAACAAAATGAGACAAGAGCCTGAAGAAGCCACATATTTAGGGGTCAGTGTTCTCATCAATGGCTCATTTGAGTTACAGCATTTAGATGCAGCAATCTGACATTAGCACACTAGAATTTTCAAGCACATTTACTGACAATCAATAATCATCAATAGAAAAGGTCTCCTTGAAAGGAAATGCATTGAACAAATTTTGATAAATCGAGTTACAATCCAAGTGTGAGTATACATTCATAGATTTCCTCCCAAGCAACAATTTTGGTGAAAGGAGTTTTCAGTAACACAATAAAGGATATTGATTGTTACTGTAAAAGAAATACATGCAGATTTTCAGGCAATCTGTTCATTGATACATATCTTAAAATACTTAGAAATTGGCAGCTGCTTCCTAGCATTGTAATGTCATGTGTTGAACCATCTTATGTTCTTCCTAAACAGAAATTCTGGAAGTAAAATTACCATCCACAGAGAGATAGGGAACTTGGTCCTTTGTGTTCATTATGTATCCTGAATGAAGAGATAGGCAACTATAACTTGATATAATAGTTTTTATGTAAATATATTTGTTAAATGAATGAAAGATACAACTAAAAGACATGTAGACTAGAAGTAATCTTATGGAATGAGTACTGCCTATAATGTTATAGACAAATTTGATACATTCCCTATAATATTACAAGGATAAACTTAACATTATTGTTTGGTTTTGCTTGTCATACTCCACAATTGTTTCTTCTGCTCCTACACTGTATATATCTTTACATTTTTGGTAATATGTTTATTTTCATTATGGTGGATGATCTTACCAACTAGAAAAGCAAAGTGTAAATCAATCACTGCATGCTTGTATTTAATTTAAAATTGTTGTGTATATGCATACTTACCATTTATACACATAACATTATATACATATGTTATACACTTAACATATGGTACATGCATATGTTATACATATGTATAACATAACATACATTCCTTATATATCAGACATATCACATAATATACACATAACGTATTCATGGTCATATTCTAGAATAGTGAAACAAAGAGTATTCCAAAATGAAGCTAGATTGTCAGGCTGGTTTACTTGAGAGTACATTTTCTATAAAATTCTTTCCGGGTTTTCCATTTTCCTGCTTCAGTTTGTTATAAAGACCTGTTCTGTGCCTGTCATATTTAAAAAAAATAAAAAATAAAAATTTTGAATGTGAGAGAACTTTCAGATGCTGTGAAAAACCTTACAAATTCTTAGATGATGCTTTCTTCCTTACTGCTTTTACATGTTTTGCATTGTTACATTTTTCCGTGATTGCCTGACATTTTTGACTGGTGGTCTCTGGTCAAATTTCCTATTGCTACAAAACATCTTCCTTTTTACCAGCTTAGTAACTAAAGAAAGGACAGGGTACACTTTGCTTGTCAGTCTGTGACTTGGGCAGGGCTTAGCAAGGACGGCTTCCTTTGGCTCCACTCTGTCACTAACTGCTGTGGCCTTCGCAGGAGACCGCGCGGCCACCACGCGGTTCGCTGTCCAGGCTCTGGGCTGAGTGTCGCAGAAGGAGGAGGAGGAAGACTGTGTTGCCCAGGGGTCGCGTGACATGGCTTTTGTACTTTGTTTAAATTAGAAGCAAGTCAGTAAAAGCAGCATTTTGTGAGACGCAGCCATTAGCCACCACCTTTTATTAGCAAGACAGGATTAATGGTACTGCAGGCAATTGTCACTGCTTTCTAAACTGTGAATGTTGTTACGACAAAGACGATTTTCAAATTTCAGAGAAAGATGTCTTTTTACTTTACCTCCAATTAATTCATTTCTTCAATTCATGTTACGTTCAATTTCTGAATATCATTACCTGACTTTAGGAAGAAAAATGTCCTAAAGACTTACATTTTCTCAAATATTTTCATCTTTACTTAAAGAAGAATTGTCTTGATATCCTTTGTAAACTAAAGCAGGATTTCCTCCTTCACCCCCCTCTCTCTTTTTTTGGTTTTTGAGACAGGATCTCGCTATGGATTTCAGACTCATCTTGAACTCACTGTGTAGTCTAGGTCCCTGCCTCAGTCTCCCATGTGGGGATTACATGTGTGGACCCCACACCCAGTGAAACAGGATGCTCTTGAATGACTAATACTCAGCTTTCTACTTTTTCTGCCTTAAAAGAGTCCATTTTCACTATATGCAATCATCAATATTTTCAGTACTACTATTGTTATTAATTGGAAAAGGCATTCTTACTAACGTACCAGCAATAGAGTAAATTTATTTTCTCATACCCTTGACTTTGCCTGCTGGAGAGGTCAGAAATTGGGGCCATCAGCGTCCCTGAACTGAAGATGTCCAATACAGAAGCACCGCTGTGGACAGAGAGTGCACCTTAACCTGTGCTTCCCGGTAACAGCCACGCAGGCTCTTCACTGGGTTTTGCCTCCCGAATAACATCATCATCAGGAATGTTTGCCTTACTTGTTTAAATTCATCTGAAGTCAAGTCAAAGGAGCAGAAGTCTGATTTCTGTTGGAGTTTACCCTTTGTCTTATATGTGGGCACAAGTCCAAGAAATCAAAATTATATTCTCTTGTTATCAGCACAACTTTATTTTCAGTTCACAACAACACTGACTTCATATTTATTTGGTGAACTTTACACATAATATCAGGAAAAAATCAGCAATATTTTGTAGGAGATGCTTTAGTTTTTCAGCTGTTTGTATCATTTTCTCATTCTGTCAGAGTAGTTCAGCAAGCAGAATTTAAGACATTTCTTACATAGTTAAATTCTTGCAGTTAAAAAATCTTGTTACATTGATGGTATTACTTTCTTGTATGTTTCAGTTCGAAGTATTTTAGTTGCAAGTGACATGCGTTACCTGTCAATCAGTCAGTCAGTCTTACCATTTTTGGTACTTTTTCTAGCCTGAATGCTTTACTCTTTTTCTCTTATCTCTGGCAAATTTTCCCTCATTCCCAGTGTAGATAGGACTCATAGCTACAGGCAACAACTTCAAGTTTGCATCTCTTCATTCTGAAAAGTTGAGACATTGAGATTAGAGTGTCTCATTTCCAATTTAACTTTCTGAAGGACTAATTTGCCAAGAAGGTATTGTTTTGGCCCCAAACCAAAAATTTAGGGCCAAAGACCCAGGAATTAATTTACTTTATATAACTATGTGTCTAATCCTAAGGTCCAAATGTTGGGACAAATCATTGTGGAAAGGAGACAATTAATGTTTGAAAATAGAAGGTGTGTGAGTATATTTGCATGAGTGCTTATGTATGCATGTACGTGTGCATGTGCATGCGTGTGTGTGTGTGTGTGTGTGTGTGTGTGTGCTTCCATAGTATGGATGCCACATTGTTTTTGAAATGAGTCCATTGTATTCTTGGCTTGATTCCTTTAAAGTATACAGAATAGGGGGTGGGAATATAGCTCAACAGCACAGTGCCTGCCTGAGCCTGAGTTCAATTCTCAGTGCTCTCTCCCTCAACAAAAAAAAAGAAAAAAAGGAATACAGAATATATTTTGAAATATATTTGCAGTTGAAGCGGCACTTAGAATGGACTGATAGAACCATACATTTAAAATGAACAAAGACTTTTATTTTAGAATGAGGATTATATTTTAGATTTGCTAGTGATGCCAATTTTTAAAAATAGTGCTGAGATTCTGAAACATTTGTACTCTACTGTCTGCACATAAATTAAACGAGGGCAGGGGATATAGCTCAGTGGCACAGCGCTTGCCTGGCACGCACGAGGTCATGAGTTTGATTCCTGGTACAAAAAACAAAAAATGAATGAAAGGAAGCTTTGGTATGATAACCTGAGAAATGGCAAAGTTAATAAGGAGTGATTATATTAAAAGGCTACTCTTTCAAGCTTTTGTGTCTTCTGAAATGATTTACGAAAAGGAGCACTTTTCATAGATAGTTCAATAAAAGATTAGAGTGCCATTTATAAAATAAACTATTTCTGAAAACACCAACAGTGTTATAACACTAGTGAAAGAAGGACAGGTAAATTCTTTTAGGCAAGTACTTCCTAAAGTTTCACCAGCACAACATTTTATTTTCTGTACACATTCCATGTAAAACAGTATTCAATTCTAATAACTTCAAATTATTTCTTTAATGGGGGAACAGAATTACTAGTCATGTCAAGAGAACGAAAGTGATATCATAACATAAGTATTCACTGTTAGTGCAAAAATTAAACCTCAGCATCCCAGAAGCACAATTTGGATTTTGTTCGTTTAAATTATGTCTTTAAAAATGAATCAAAAATTTATTCACAGTTCACTTTAACTAAATCAGTACTTTACCCTTACTGGACCATTAATGAATAGGAGTAGGACTGAGGGAACACAAAGGATAAAAATGCCAGTGCATTCATATGCGTTGTGAATATACTGGATATAGAGGTGTAAGATTAAGAAATGTTTATGAAATACTGTCTAAAAATATATTAAGTTCCCAGGTATTAAGGCAAAGGTAATAACTAGATGCTGTCTTACTGAAGTTAAGCAAACTTCGTTAAATTAGAAGTGCAGTGGTATAGATTTCAAAGCAGAGGTTAAGAATACTAATTGCAATGTTAATTAGTGCCTTTGTTGGAACACTGTGAAAGTATAGTATGTATTAATTGAACATTTGGGAAGCTGAGTGCTTCTCTCCTCTCTATTCTCTTCTTCTCTTCTCCCTTCCCCTCTATCTTCTTCTTAGATCTTTTTCTTTTTCCAACGTGAATTGTACTGAAAGATGGAAGGGTTTTGTTAATGGACATCAGTGGCTAGCTGGACAAGAGTCAGTTCCTTATCTTGGGATGTGATTATCCACACCACATGTCAAGATTCATTTTAAACTGGATTCAGAAATAAACAATCAAAGAAAAACAACTGTACTCCAAACTGGTGAAACAATAATATGACACTTTGTTGAATATCCAAGTAAAAGGGTCTAAAAACAAATATTTATAAAGGAGTTTATACTGTCACTTAACAGTATAAAATTGCCAGTATTTAGAGTGTATACAGGACCTGTTGCCAAATCGATAATGACAGTCTCATATGGATGAAATTTATTATTATCTGTGATGGACAATACAGCTCTCTACATATATCTGTAAATATATGTTTATAAACAGTATTTTATAAAAACAGAAAGTGACATAAAGTAAGATGTAAATATGACCAAACAAGATGATTGCTATATTTATATTTCACAATTGCATTTTTACTTAAATTATATTTTATTTTTCCAGTAAAATAAGTTAATATTCTTATAAAATGACTAATAGGGCAATATATGAGAAACAGATTTGAAGATTTTTGGGAAATTTGCTATCTGTTATTAAACATTTTAATTAGGGAAGTACTCTTTGTAAACAATAGTAGTATTTTGATATTTAATTTTTATCATGATTAAAAATATATTGAGGGTTAGTTGGTTTGATATGTAAAGGAAATGCTTTTTAACCTTTTTGTTGTAAATTAAAGATTATAAAAAGCCCATAAGTAAAAATCTGTAGCTTAAGAGTCACTATGGGCAGAGATGTTTCAGACACATCAAGGTTAGAAATAGAACTTGTGTTATGGCCTAAGACACTGGGGTGTAACACTAAAGCCCTTCCATCTGCTTGAATCCCAGCAGTATAATTTTTTATGCATTTTCTCAAGCCTCAATATGTCCGTTTTGTGAGGGCACATACTCATTACATACTACACTCCATTAAAATTCCCATCTTGCCTTGGTTCTGCAAGTGACTAAATATGGTCAGTGCTTTTTACCACCTATCCTTTTTCTTACATCTTGCATGCTACTCTTTTTGTTCAATATAAAATTCAATTTCCTTTTTGCATCATGCATATGTTACTCCATTTTTGCTTGGCAAAATTATTGGTTCTGCAAAAGTCTGTACACAATCTAATTTCCTCTCCCTTGTAATTGTCTTGCTGTTTTGCCTCCCATAAAACTATTCTGTATTGTTGTAATCTCTCAACCAGTCTCTCTTTTATATGTGTATATATATATATAATTATAGTTCTCTTATATGCACTTGAAGACATTGATATTGGTCTCTCTTGACATGTATTTCAGGTTGTGTGGTGTGGTCTTTATTTATTTATTTGTTTGTTTTTATTTTTTGGTACTGAGGATTGAACCCACAACCTTGTGCCTGTCAGAAGGTGCTTACACCACTGAGCTAAATCCCCAGCCCTATTCTTTGAGATAGGGTCTCACTCTGCAGTTCAGGCTGGTCTTAAACTCACTTTGCTAGCCCAGGCTGGTCTCAAACTCACAATGATCCTCCTGCCTCAGCCTCCCAAAGGCTGGAATTAAAGGTGTGCACCACCATGTCTGGCTTATTTTTTTATTTAAAATAGAATAAAACAGAGTAAATCCACTCAAGACAAAACAGTGAAAGTGGTATAAGACTTCAAAACAAGATAATAGATAATCAACAATGGCTACCATAATGTTTCTTGTTATCTTCAAAATAGCTGTCCATACCATCAGACATAATAAAATTGAACAAAACAGAACAGAATAAAACCAATCAAAACAAAACATTGACAGCAATACAGTACTTTAAAACAAGATAATAGGTAATTAACAATGGCTACCACCTTCAGCAGGAAATCCCCCATAGTTGCTATACTGCATATTGTTATCCTCTAAATAAATGCTCAGATTACTGGCTTTAGGCCTGCAAAGTCCATCAAGCAAAATAG
>RJWM01015828.1:0-46861 GCA_004363535.1 Dasyprocta punctata | reverse complement strand
CTTAAGGATAATGACTCTTCCTGTAAAAGGGTGGGATACTGATTCCTGACTTCCTCAGGGTGATATAGAACTATTTAGAATATCAATCCTTAACATATGGGTGTATTTGTTTTGCCTTTTGTCTTGATATCTGGCCTGCAGGGAGAGGTGTGGGTCTCCTCCAAGGTCACCAAGACCTCTGGTTTTCTGTGCCCATTTCCTTGAGGGCCTAGCCCTGTCTGACTGCCTATAATATTTCTGTCTAACTCAGCTGCCTGTAACAGTTGCACCAGTCTACATTCTTACTAGACGTGGAGAAGGGTTCCTTTTTTCCCCACAGTCCCACCAGCATTTGTTGATTTTTCCTTTTTTTGAACAGGGTCTTGCTGTTTAGTTCAGACTGGTCTTGAACTTACCATGTAGCCCAGGCTGGCCTCAAACTCACAACAGTCCTCCAGGCTCAGCCTGAGTGCTGGAATTACTAGTGTGTACCACCACACCCAGCTTGGTTGATTTCTTGATGATAGCCAGTCTTTCTAGAGTGAAACAGAATCTCAGTGTTGTTTTGATTTGCATCTCTCCAATGACCAGTGATGTTGAATATTTTTTCATATATTTATTTGCCGTTTCTACTTCTTTATCTGAGAAGTGCCTATTCATTTCAGATGGCCGTTTTTGGATTTGGTGTTTAAATGTGTGTGTGGGTCTTTCTTGAGTTCCTGAATACATTCTAGATATTAGCCTTTTGTCTGAGTAACAGCTGGCAAAAATTTTTTCCTACACCATGGGTTGCCTCTTCTCTTTGTTGGTGGTTTCTCTTACTGTGAAAAAGCTTTTTAATATGATGAGAGCCCAACTGATGATTCTTTGTGATATTTCCTGTGCAATTGGGGTTTTGTTCATAAAGTCTTTGCCTACACCAATGTCTTTAAGAATTCTACCTATTATATCTCCCAGGACACTTAGTGTTTCTGTTTTCATATTGAGATCTTTGGTCCATTTCAATTTTAGTTCAGTGCATGGTGAAAGATATGTGTCTAGTTTTAATCTTTGGCATGGAGAAAGGCAGTTTTCCCAGCACTATTTATTAAAAAGGTTATCTTTCTTCGGGTGAAAATGTTTGGCCCCTTTGTCAAAGATAAGGTAGCGGAGTGTTCCTATCTTTGTCTTCTAATCTGTTCCATTGATCCTCAGGTCTGTTTTATTGCCAGTACCATGCTGTTTTTATTTTTTTGTTTATTATTTATTTATTTATTTTGGGTATCAGTGTTACAGGCAACTGAGTTAGTTAGAAATATTATAGGCAGTCAGACAGGGCTAGGCCCGCAAAGGAACCAGCACAGAGGACCAGATGTCTTGTAACCTTGGAAGAGACACACACCTCTTGCTGTGGGCCAGATCTCGACAGAAGGCAAAACAAATACAACCACACCCTAAGTGTAAACATTAGGGATTAGGTATGGATCATCTTAAGAAGCCAGGAATTAACATCCCAATCCCCTACAGAAAGTCACTGATCCGTAAGAATGCTCGCTTACTACATGACTCGCTTCCCCATTTGTCCCTGATTTGGTCAATTTTACCTAAACGATTAATCTTATTGGTTGACCACAGTTCTGTCCCGCCTCAAACCCATCTGCCTTTCGAGTTCCTAGTTTTCCCCATCATGGTTTTACTCTATAAAAGTCACTAGAAAAGACAGAGTTTTTGGCAACCCACTCAGGACCCCTTCTGTCTCTCTGTCAGACAGAAGCTTTCTTTCCCTCAATAAATATTTCTGTTCTTAACCTCCATTGTTCCTAAAATTCATTCTTTGATTTTAGAGAACATGAACTCATACCGTACCTATAGTAGTTCGGGAGTTTTGTTCCCCTATATCATTAGGACTTGAACTCAGGACTTTGTACTTGGCAGCCAGGTGCTGTACTGCTAAGCTATATCTCTAGCCCTACCATGTTGTTTTCATCACCGTAGCTTTGTAGTATAATTTCAAGTCAGGGATTGTGATTCCCTCTGCCTTGCTTTTGTTGCCCAGAATTACTTTTGCTAGTCTAGGTTTTTTCTGGTTTCAAATGAATTTTGGGATTGTCTTTTCTAATTTTATGAGGTACACTATTGGTATTTCAATTGGAATTGCATTAAATCTGTACAAAAATTTTGAAAAATGAAAAAGTATGAAATATGACCATTTTTACCAGTTGGTTCTTCCTACTCAAGAATAAGGGATATATTTTCATTTTTTGATATCCTCTGTGATCTCCTTTTTCAGAGTACTGGAGTTTTCAAAATAGAGATCTTTTACTTTCTTCATTAGATTGATTCCTAAGTATTTCACTTTTTTGGATGTTATTGTGAAGATGTTTTTTCCTAATTTCTCTCAGTGAGTTTGTTATTAGTGAACAGCAATGCTATTGATTTTTGAGTGTTGACTTTGTATCCAGCTATGCTATTGAATTTGATTATTAAATCTAAATGTCTTTTGGTGGAGTTTTTGGGGCCTTCTATGTAGAATATCATGTCATCCACAAGTAATGATAATTCAGCTCCTTCCTTTCATATCCTTATTCCTTTTATTTCTTTCTCTTGTCTATTTTCTCTGGCTAATGTTTCCAGAACTATAATGAATAAGAATGATAATAGTGGACATTCTGTCTTGTTCCTGATTTTAGAGTGAAAACTCTCAGTTTTTGTTCAGTTAGTATGATGTTGGCTGTTGGTTTTTCATTGATGACTCGTCAGATTGAGATAAAAACCTTCTACTTCAGTTTTGTCTAGCATTTTTATCATAAATGGATGTTGGACTTTATCAAATGCTTTTTCTGAATCTATTGAGCTGATCATGTGGTTTTTGTTCTTGACTCTGTTAATGTAGTGTATTACATTTATTGAGTTCCATATGTCAAAACTTCCTACCTACCTGGGATGAATCCTACTTGTTCATGATGTATAATCTTCTTAATGATTTGCTGTATTCTGTTTGCCAGTATCTTACTGAGCATTTTTGTATCTCTGTTCAAAAGACAGATTGATCTGTAGTTCCAGTTTTTGGAATGAATTTGGTTCCAGGAGCAAATTTGGTATATTGCTCCCTTTCAATTTCATTAAAGAGTTTGAGGAGTAGTGGCATTAGATCTCCAAATTTCTTATAGAATTCAGCAGTGAATGCATCAGAGCCTGGGCTTTTCTGTGCAGGTAATTTTTAAATTACACCTTCAATTTCACTGACTGATGTTGGCTTATTTAGAATTTTTAGAACTGGAGATATAGCTCAATGGCATAAGTACCTGCCTGGCAAACACAAGGTCCTGAGTTCAATTCCCAGTACAAAATTAAAGAAAAAAAAAGAATTTTTATGTCTTCTTGGTTCAGATTTGATAATTCGTATGTATGTAGGAATCTGTTTATTTTTTCTGTTTTCCATCTTTTTAGAATACAGGTTCTTGAAGTAGGTATTAATTAATGATCTTCTTGATTTCTTCAGGATCTGTTGTGATTTTACCTTTTTCATTCCTAATTGCTTGAATTTGTGTCTTTTCTTTCCTTTCTTGATAAAGTTGGTTAAGGGTTTGTAAATTTTGCTTAATTTTTCAAAAAAGCAGATCTTCGATTCATTGATTCTTTGTATCTTTTTTGTTGTTGTTTGTTTGTACCAGGAATCAAACTCAGGACCTTGCATTTGCAAGGCAAGTGCTGTGTCACTGAGCTATGTCCCTGGCCCTGTAATGTTTTCTTAATCTCCATTCCATTAATTTGTGCTCTGATATTTATATTTCCCTCCTGCATGTGAGCTTCAGGCTTGACTTGCTCTTTTTTTCTAGAAGCTTGAGGTTCAATACTACGTTGTTTATTTAAGCTTGCTCTGTTTTTTTTTTTTTTTTTTTTTTTTTTTTTTGTGGCGCCAGGGATTGAACTCACAACTTCACACCTGCCAGGCAGAGCCAAACTCAGAGCCCTAGTTTTTTGAGACAGGGTCGCACTATGTAGCTCAGGCCAGTCTTGCACTCATGTAGCCCAAGCTGGCCTCGAACTCATAACACTCCACCTACCTCATCCTCCCAAGTGCTGGGATTAAAGGCATGCACCACCACACCCAGTTTTGCTCTGTTTTTCTGATATGCGAATTCACTGCTATAAATTTTCCTTGTAGGATTGCTTTCATTGTGTCCCATAAGTTCCAGCATGTTGTACTGACATTATCATTTAATTGTAGAAACTGTTTAATTTCTTCTTTAATTTCATCTGTGACCCATTGGTTGTTCTGGAGGATGTTATTTAATTTCCATGTGTTTATGAAGTTTTTGTGGTTTCTTTCGCTATTGATTTCTAATTCCATTACATTGTGGTCTGATAATAAGCATGGGATAATTTTAGTTCCTTCACATTTACTTAAGCATGTTCTATGAGCTAGTATGTGATCTATTTTGGAGAACATCTCATGTGCAGCTGAGAAGAATGTGTATTCTGATGTTGCAGGGTGGAACACTCTGTAGACATCTACTACATCCATTTTTTCAAAAGTTTAGTTCAGTTTTGATATTTCTTTGCTCATTTTTGTCTAGTTGATCTGTCTATTTGTGACAGTGGGGTGTTAGTGCTTACTTGATTACAATTGTATTAGTGCTTATTTGATTTTTCATGTCTGTTAATATTTGCTATATATAGTCAGGTGCAGTGGTATTTGGTGCATGTCTTAGTTACTTTTCTCATTGCTGAGGCAGAATACCTAATACCTGTAAGTTAATGGAGGAAAAGTTTATTTGGCTCACAGTTTGTAGAGGTTTCAGTCCATAATTGGCTGGCTCAAGGCAGCACGGCAGATGGCAGATGGGCAACACTTTAAGGTGGACAGAAGGTGGCAAGGCAACAGGGGACCTGATGAGCCTCTTTCTTTCTCTTATGTTGTATCCAGGCTATCAGGATTAGGACAGTGCTGTGTCCAGCCCAGCACAGCTCTTGAAGTTCCCAGAATGGGGTGGGGAGGATGGTGAGAGGATGGGAAAATAAAGAAAAGAGACAAAGTTGAGGTCAAGTGGAGCCCTCTCTCCAGATGGGAGGAAAGGAACTGTTCAACCATGATAGCACATTTATACATTTAGCAACTTGTGTCACGTGACACCCCTGTGCCTAGTAATCTACATGCATAGTAGCCTAAGATCTTGGTGTTCTCCAGGCTGGAACACTTGTTTGCCTGGGGTGCTCATTGTTCTCCTAGTAGGCTTGCCTTGCCCCTGCATGTGTGATCAATCTCCAGCTTCGGCCTGCCTGCAGGGCAGAGCCAAACCAATCAATGGACTGATTTAGTAATCACTCACCCTTAATCCTCACATTGCACCATAAGTTAATCACACACTCTGGATCCAGCCACTTCTGAAAAAGCCCCACCTATGACTGCATGAGGCTTGGGTGGGGGACATCTAAACACAAGCCATAACAGTGTACATATATATTTATGATTGTTATCTCTTCATTTTGGATTATTCTCTATACAAGGATATAATGACCTTCTTTGTCTCTCTTAATCTGTCTTGGCCTGAAATCCACTTTGTCTGCAAATAGAATAGCCACCCCTGCTTTTTTCCGGGTTCTGGATATTGTTTTTCATTCTTTGACTTTCAGTCTATGAATTTCTATTTGAATTAAACATATTTCTTGTATGCAGCATATTGTTGGGTCTTGTTTCTTAATACATTCTGCTGGTCTGTTTCTTTTGATTAGTGAACTGAGACCATTTACATTGGTGGTTATAACTGATATGTTTTGACTTATGCTTGTCATGTTATTTTCTTGTTTGTTTCCCTCTCTGTTTAATTACTTGCCTTACCTGGTAGATTCATTTGGTTGGGGTTCATGGAGGTATAGTCCTTTTTATCTCATTCTAGAATATCCTTAGAACATTTTGGAGTACTGATTTGGTGGTAATGAATTTCTTCAGGTGTTCTTTGTCATAGAAACATCTTATTTCTCCAATAATTTTGAAAGATAGTTTTGCAGGGTACATAATCTGTGTTGGAGATTTTTTTCTTTCTTTCTTTATATATATATATATATATATATATATTTTTTTTTTTTTTTTTTTTTTTTTTTTTTTTTTTTTTTTTTTTTTTTTTTTTTTTTTTTTTTTTTTTTTTTTTTTTTTTTTGAGATAGGGTCTGACTATGTAGTTCAGGCTGGTCTTGAACTCACTAGCTCACACTGGCCTCAATCTCACAGTGATCCTCTGGCTACAGCCTTCCAAGTGCTGAGATTACAGGCATGCAGCACCATGCCCAGCTTTGAGGTTATTTTCTTTTAGGGCTTGAAATAGTTCACCCCAAACTCTCCTTGACTGAGGGTTTGTATTGAGAAGTCTGTTGTGACTCTGATGGGTTTTCCTTTATATGTGGTTTGCTTCTTTTCTCTAACAGCTTTTAATATTCTGTTCTTGTGTCACATTTCTGAAATCTTGATTATTATATGCCTAGGTGTAGATTTTTTTCTTTTTTATTATGGCTGATTGGAATTCTATATACCTTGCTTATCTGTATGTAAAATTCCTTTTCCATGCTTGGGAATTTTTCTGCCATTACTTCTGTAAACAGGTTTTTGTTTTTAAACATCATTTGCATTACCTCCTGCTTTTTCACTGATGCTGATCAATCTTATGTTATTCTTCTGTGCAGCATCTAGCCATTGCTGGATTGATTCTTCATGGTCCTTGCTATTTTTAAGAAATCTTTTCTCAAATCTTAAATTTTTTCATGATTATTAACCATAAACCTGTTTTCTATATCTGATAGTCTGCTCTCTCATTGATCATTCTGTTGTGTATACTTTCAAAGGAATTCTTAATCTTCTGGAGCTCTATTTGAATCTGTTTCATGGATTCCAATTCTTTCCCATGTTGGACATTCATGGTTTCCATAATTTCCCTAAGCTCCTCTACTCTGTTTTTTTTTTGTTTGTTTGTTTGTTTTGGTCTGTATCTACTCTAGAGTCAGTAACCAGATCCTTCATTATGGTCACTATCTCAGTAGCTATCTGAGAGATTATTTTTGAATTGATTTTTTTCCCTAGAGCTTGTTTATTTGCTTTTTACTTCTGCTGTTACCACTTCAGAGAGTCCAGCTATGTGGCTTTTAAATTGTTCCACCTCATTGCACACTGGGTTTGCCTTTTGTGAGCAAGAAGTTCAGGGTTGCATCTTGCTTAAAGTGTTTTCTCATTTTCTTTCTTTCTTTCTTTATTTTTTTTAGTTTAATTCTGTCTCCTGCCCAAGCAGCACCTGGCAATCAGGGCCAACTGCTTAGGAGTTAGAGTAGTGCTATGTTCCCTCCTGCCAGAAGCCATACTCCTTGCTGATTTATGGGTAATAAAAGGCAAAAAGGATTTCTGAAATTCACAAATGCCTTTATGTCAAGTAAACATAATTCTTCCCATAAAGCATCCACTTGAAAGCAACGAAGCAAGAGAAACTGTGGAATGACTGTTTCTGCTTGCTCTTTTCATGCTTTTGATGTCACAGAGAATTATTCCTTTCTCTTTCAGTTGAGGATTTATTTTTATTCATCCAAGGAAGAACTGTCCCAAGATTTAGCTTATGGTATTTGAGCCAGATAAGGGGAATGGCTCAATAGTAGTTAACAGCAGTGGGTCATTATATTCAATTGTAGTAATATTTTAGAAGTAAAAAAATTTATTTTATAATGTATTCTATTTAAATTTTGCACATATAATCAATATTTTAAAACCCTAGGAGTTTTTGAATTTCTTTGTACTGAATCTTCAATATTTGGTGTATCCATTATATTTACAGCATATCTCAATTCAGATTATTTACACTGCAAGTTCTCAAAAGTCTCATGTGACTAGGTGTGGTGGTGCATATATGTATTCCTGGAGCTCAAGAGGCTGAGACAAGAGGATTGCTTTGAACTTGAGGTCAGCTTGGGCTGCACAGTGAGTTCAAGGCTAGCCTGAACTACATAGCAAAAGTCCTTGTCTCACAAAAAGATAAAAAAGTCACATGTGGCTGTATTAGAGATTTTTCCCCCTTTTTGTCCAAATCCATTTTATTTCAAGGAGAAAAAGAAAAAAATATTAAAACAAAATTTCAAAATACTTCAATCAGGGGACAACAATGCTACACATATTGCACATTGTATTAGAGATTACAGGAAATCTGTGTTCAAAGAATTCCATTTTGTACATGATCCATACTCTCTTTCTCTTTGTGCCTGCCTACCATGCAGACATTTTCCATTAATATGCAAATTTTTTTTCCTCTCCAGGCAGCAGATACTATGCTCTGCTGAGACTGGGTACTTAATCTTCTCTTTTATACTCTGTACCATAAGAGACTGTCTTATGGTTTACCAGCTTCAGTGTCTTAAAGGCTTTATTGTGGTCATAATGATAATATTTCCTGAGGACTTGCCATGAATGGAGCACAGTGAAAACCACGTTATATACATCAACTTATATTCTTTTTTTTTTTTTTTTGTCTTTTTGAGACAGGGTCTCACTATGCAGTTCAGGCTGGCTTTAGGTTAACTTTGTAGCCCGGGCTGTCTCGAACTTGCAATGATTCTCCTGCCTCAGCCTGCTGAGTGCTGGGATTACAGGAGTATGCCACCACGCCTGGCATGACTGAAATTTTAAAGGTAGAGAACTGAGGCTTAGTGAGCATTTTAGTCACTTGCTTTTCACTGAGACACAAAACCTAACACCCAGAAGTTAGAGGAAAACAGGTTTATGTTGGCTCTTGTTTTAGAAGTTTCAGTCCTTGCATGATGGACCAGCTCCAGGAAGAAGCAGCACTGTGGAAGGGTTTGGCCAAGGAAAGCTGCTCACATCAGCAGCCAGAAAGCAGAGAGAGTGAAGAGAAGGGTGGGAAGGGAGGTCTCCCCTTCCAGGTCTTGCCCCCAGTGACCCACCTCTTCTGACCAGGCCCCGCCTAATAGCAAGTCAGCTATGACACCCCAATAATCTAATCACTTTCCAAACACATGAGGCCTTGGTCATTTTAGACCTAAATTGTAACAGTGAGGTTATAGAACTTGCCTAATTCTTGGTCCCAGTACATACAGTTGTAGGGCCTAGAATTGAATGAAGGCAGTCTGATTCTAGTTCTATTTTTAAATTAGAAAACATAGCATATATTTGGAAATATATGTAAACAATAAAGTCTAATAAATGATAAAACCTATAACAGAGTAACTGCACAGCTGCACCAAGGAATAGAAGATTTGTAAAATTTCAACCTGCTACTTCCCAATATCATCTCCCTCTCCATAAGGCTTCACACTTCTATAGTAATCAATTGTTTGCTTTTATTTATAGTTTTAACACCTAAGTAAACATTCTCTCCTTTTCCTTTTTCTTCCTTTTCTTTTTTCTTTTTTTGACAGATTCTGGTTATGTTGTCCAGGCTGGCCTTGACCTCCCTTATAGCTTAGGCCTCCCTTGAACTTGTGATCCTCCTATCACTGCCTCCCTGAGTGCTGGGATTACAAGCACGCACCACCATGCCCAGCTTCAAATGCTTTTTCTTGTGACTGCAGTTTTTATATATTCTAGTTACAAGGCTTCTCTTAGTTATACATATTACAAATTTCTTACAAAACTCTGGTTTTTCTTTCAACTCCTTTAACGGTGCAATTTGATGAAACTAAGTTTTAATGTAGCACATTTATCCATTTTTCTGTTATAGCTAGGGTTTTTTGGATTAGTTTAAAAGGTCCAGGGGCTTGGGGGTATAGCTCAGTGGCATGGCACCTGCCTGGCAAGGCAAGGTCCTGAGTTCATTCTTGGTTCCCCTTCCTTCCCCCAAAAGTCTGCCCCCTACCCTTGAGGTCATAGCTGTACGCTCTTATGTTATCTTTAAAAACAAAACAGCCAATGCTTTATTATTTTGCCTTTCAAATTTGTGTATGATCTACCTGAAACTAATTTCTTGTGTATAGCATGAAGAATCCAATTTCACTTTTTACCCCCATTGCAGGGCTATTTTTTTTTTCCAGTATCAATTGCTTACTGAAACTTTTTCTTTTTTTTTCTTTCTTTTTTTGTGGCACTGGGGATCGAACTCACAACCTTGCACCTGCCAGGCAGGCACTTAAGCCACTCAGCCAAACTCCTGGCCCTAGTTTTTGAGACAGGGTCGCACTATGTATGTAGCTCAGGCCGGCCTTGTGCTCATTTCGTAGCCCAAGCTGGCCTCGAACTCACAACGCTCCACCTACGTCAGCCTCCTGAGTGCTGCTGAAACTTATTCTTTAGGCATTGCTTGGAATTGCCACCATGACAACGTATATCAAGTTCTCGTGTATGGGTGAGACTTTCTGGGCTCGTTTTATTGGTACGTTAGTATATTCATTGATATATTTGATCCAACACCATACTGCCTTACTTACTATGGCTTTGCAACAAAGTTTGATAGCTGATAACATGAATCTTTCTTCTCCTGCCCTCCTCTTTTCCTCATTTCTCTTTCTTGTGAATGATCGTTTTGCTCTTCCATAAAATTTTAAATAAGCTTGGCAAGTTTCTCTATCTCTCACACAGAAAAATCTATCAAGACTTTGTCTAGATTTAGAGAGACTTAACATCTTCAGTACTGAACTATCCAATTTATGGACATGTTATAGTTATGATTTATGTAGGTCTTCTTTGGTGTCTTTCAATGTCTTCTTCATACATTTACCTTTCTTTATTCCCAGGTATTTGATATTTGAAGATAATGGTATCTTTTAAAAATTAATTTAAAGTTAATTATACTTTTTCTGGCATGTAAAAATTTGTTTTTGGTGGTACTAGGTATTGAACCCAAGGCCTCTTGCAAGATAGGTAAACACTACCACTGAGCTATAATTCCAGTCCTTTTTATTTTGATACTGAGTTTCAATAAGTCACCCAGGCTGGCCTTAAATTTGCCATTCCCTTCTGCCTCTATCTCCCCAGTAGCTGGAATGCTAGCCATGAGCTTCTAGGCTTGGCTTGAATTTTTGAAAGTATTTATTTACTTACTGATGCTAGGTATCCAATCCAGGGCCATGTGTACACTAGACAAGTGCTCTACTACTGAGCTAAGCCCCAAGTCTGGATTTTAAAAAATCTATTAACTCTGTTAAACTCTGCTAATTGTAATAGTTTTCTTTCAGATTCTTTCCAATTGGACATACACATAAATGTATCATTTTTTGAGAAAATAATTATGTTTCTTCCTCTTTAATCTTTAGTCCTTTCACTTTTCTTTCTTTTTTTTAACTTTAAAGATAGTAAAATCCAACAGAACATAACAGAATGAAGTCAATCAAAACAAAGCAGTAGAACTGGTACAGAACTTCAAAGAAAGATACTATAAAAACAATAGCTACTATAGTATATCTTGTTATTTTCAGAATAGTTGACCATTCCAACAGGTATAGTAAAATCAACCCCCTCAAAAAAACACAATAAAACCAATAAAAACAGTATAAGGCTGTTTTGGTCACTTTTTGCTCGTTGCTGAGACAAAATACCTGACGCCCAAAGTTAGGAAAGAAAAGGTTTATTCTTACAGTTTCTCGGGAGTTTCAGTCCATACTTAAGCTGGCTCCAAGACAGCGGGCCTGCTGTTCATGGTGGCTGCAAGCCGCAAGCCGCAAGCCGCAAGCCGCGCTGGCGAGAGAGAGAGAGAGAGAGAGAGAGAGAGAGAGAGAGAGGAAGGCAGAAGCATGGAAGAGGAAGACCCACCTTCCCTTACACTGTATGTCGGCTCCACCCCTGGGCGGGTACAGCAAATCGAACACAAGCAAGCGCCAGACTTAGCCCCGTCAAAACTTTGTGAGGACTTGGGGGGACATAGCATACCCCATACAAAGGCCAAAAAAATTTATCAGAATAAAGCAAAACAATGAGAACAATATTGGGCCTTGGAGACAAGACAGAAGAGAATCCCCCATTTTTGCTACATTGCGTATTGTCACCTTCCAAAGAGATGCTCAGGCTGCCAGCCCCAGACCTGCAAAATGAACAAAACAATACTAGCATTTAGTTGTTTTAGGTACTTTAGTTGCTATCAATTTAGCCAGACCTCCCAACCAGCAGGTTGCTTTATGGGTGGGGATGCAGGGGGCGGGGCACATGTTTCTCTTTCTGGGGTCCACCCCAGTCAGGCAGGCCTCTGGAAGGCAGAGGCAGACTTAGCTGTCTTCTGGTTGGAGGCACTCAGGCTGGGCCAGCCCTTTTACTTTTCTTGGCTTACTCCAGTGGCTAACCGTCTTCACTGGCAATAATGGACACACATGCATACTTAACTTCCAGCTCAAGTCAATAACTGCACTGGGAGGTTTGCAGACATAAGGTTGGGAAAAGGACACCAGCGCCCTCCTGTCAGCACCTACAGGGAATTAGGGAAGAGGTAGGCCTCTTGAACCTTCTTTTTTCATCTGGTGGGAGGAGCCAGCCGCCCTAATCCGGTTGCCAGACTACAGCGTAGCACTTACCAGGAGTTTGAGTGGGGGCAGGTGGGAGCACGTGCCGCTGCCGCCTCCTGCCGAGACTACATCCCCCACAATGCCGCGCGCCTCGGGTGCGGGCCCCTGGAGTGGGGGAAGGGCCGGGCCGGGAGGCGGAGCGGAAGCGGAGCGCCAGGGGCGAGGAGAGTACAATCTCCACACGCTGGGAGCCAGCCTCGTCCTGACTGCCAAGCCCCGGCCTTTCTCCATCCCGACCTGCGGGCTGCTTCTCGAGCGCGAGACGCCGCTGACGCCCGCTCCTCGGCTTCGGCTGCGCCGCTCGGGCTCGGGAGCGCCGCGGTGGCGGCGACCGCCACAGCCACAGGAAGCCTACAGGCAAGGGGGCGAAGGGGGCGCGGGGGAGGGGGGCGTCTCCGGCTCCCGCCCGGCCGCCCTCCGCGCCGCGCCCCCGGCCCGGGCTCCGCCCTCCGCGGCCGAGGAACCTGGCCGGGATCGGGCCGGGGTCGGGCGGCTCTGCGGCCGCCAGAGCTCTTTGTCCCTGCCCTACGGTGCGACGGTCGCGGGCGGGCGGGCGAGCGTGGCTCGGGCTGCGGTAGCAGAGCGGAGCTGCTCGTCCGAGCTGCGGGGATGCAGAGCTGCGCCGCACCCGTGCTCGCTTCGTGTTCTGTTTTGACAGCTCAGTTTCGTTCTACTTTGGGAGAGAAAGGAAGTTAGATGCCCTTTAAAAACTCCTTTTCAGAATTTATCTCCTGATGACCGGCAGGGATGAACTTAAACTGCCGTGTCGTTTGTTGGCGGTGGCGGTTAGAAGAGGGGCTCAGGCCGCCGGGGTTCGAACCCTGATCCTCACACCGCTCGCTTTTGTGATCTTGATTAATTAAACGCTCTAAGCCTGAGTTTCCTCATCTATCAGGCGGAGAGAAGAACACAGAACTTTAAGTTGTCAGAATTAAGAATTACCGATTGCACCATTAATTTCTTCATTGGTTGAAAAGATCCTTTGGATCCTACACTTTCCGTTAACCAGGACCGAAATGCCCTCTGAACTTTGGAACTCTTATACTTTGTTTTGTTTGATCTTTAGCACCTTAAGTTATGTGTTATTTTATACTTTGTTCACCTTAAATATAAGTAGTTTCTTAAAATATGCCGCCTTAATTTCCGCTATTTTAAGATGGCTGAGAATGTTCTTAGGAAATTGATGACTCTGCTTTCCTGGGGATCAGCTCTAGCGACACTGTACAAGGACACTCACCTCTCTGCCCCCAGCTGTGTCCTGTGAGGCTTCTTGGGGGATTTAACTGTGCTGTGAGCATCTAAGTGGTCTGCAGTTCTGTCAGGGGCTTCACCGTCTTTGTCTCTACCCTATGTCAACTTTTTCCTGTGTTCCACTACACTTTCGCATCGTTTCATAATTTTTACTCCCTTGGGAACTGTGTTTTCAAGTTGCAGTTTTTGTTCTCAGACACATTGGATACATTCAGTAGATTTGATAAGGAATGACTTGAAAAAAATGCACATTAGTCTCACTTCAGTTTCGATTATTCTCACATCGTTTTCTCCTTAGTTCTATTAACTTTGGTGATGTTTTTTTTTTCCTTGAGGGGAAATCTTTATGCCCCTTAATTGAAATTTAGTTTTCATTTAAAGTGACTGTACTGTACTGTACTATTTGGAATTCAGATACTATTGTGTAATATATGAAGTAACATGTTTTGAGTAAATGCTGCTTTGAAATGTACAGTTATAGGAAGAAGAGGCCAGTAGGCCTGACATTGTCTGTGTAATTTCTTTAGTGACAGGTGACTTTGAAAGACATTTATATGAAGAAAAGAAGGCAAAATCTAATGAATGTATTTTATAAGGATAACAGAGAGCCTAAGAGTAAATAAGTGGAAAACTTATTTAAATTCTAGGAGAAGGCGTATAAATGCATATAAAGATTTCAGATTCACTTTAAAACATGGCAGAAATACTCATTTGGAGGAAGATATTTCTGTGTTGCTATTATTTAGTCCAGTGTAGGACAGAAAATGATGACTGTGGAAATATAAGACCTTGGTCCTTGTCCCAGCTTTGTCACTATCGGTGTATCCTTACGTTATGTTGTGCTCCTGCATATTCTTGTCTCTAAAATAGTGAATCGATCTGATTCCAAGGACTCTTCTACCTCACACCTTCAATGCTAAGGGTTTTTAAAGGTTCCTTTAAACAAGTGGAAAAATTGATGTGAACCGTTTTAGTCTCGTATTTGTGTGTAAGGGTTTTTTTTCCTGCTCCAGGTCTTACAGTTCTCTTAGAGCACTTTGAGGAAGGGTATACACATGAAAGAACTGGAAAACTGCCAAAAATCAGAATCTGTATCAGCGAGTTAGACCCCCTCTCTCAGGAGCTGCTTATGTTTTCTCTGCATTTTTGTCATGCTTAGCTCTCTTTCTTTTTACTCTGTGTCTCTCCATAGTCTTTTATCTATTGCGCTGGCTTCTTTATAACCTTAGTTTGCCAGTCCCCGAACCCAGCTTCATTGTTTCTCTTTGTGAATTCTCTTTAGAATCTTCTGCCAACCCTGGTTTCCTGTGAGGCCTCTTTTTGTAGATGACTGCTGGCAAGGATGCCCAGTGCCAGTCTAGTTAGCTGTGGAAGGGGAGGTGGGGGCACATGGTGTGAATCATGATTGGCTGAAGCTGTGGGCAAGTGAGACTTTGTGACTGAAGTACCTAACACTGCATAATATATTTTAGGTTAGACTCTGTAGCATAGCAATTAAGTAGTTTTCCTTGTGCTGTAACATTTTTTATCTTTATTCCTGCTTTACCCTTTTTCTTTTATCTATTTTTGTGATTTTCTGTGCAGTTGTCTTCTCCCTCACCCAAAGATTCCATCTAAAAATGATCTGGTTTTTTGAGATTGATATTTGTGTATCTTAGCAAGAATTCTAGTATACCTTCTCTCAGGGCAGTGGATTTTGTTTTTTATTTTTTATTTCTTAGTGCTGTGGATTGAACTCAGTAACTATATCCCAAGGCTGAAGGCATTGCATTTTAAATCTTAGATCTAATTATGAAGTACATGCTTGTGTCCTATGTTAAATGTCTTTCCCCAGATATTAGCCTTAGGCAATCTTATGTAGAGAAAATATTTTAGGAATGGACCTTTTTCCCTGAAATTACATTTCTGGAACAAGTCTGCAGAGGGCTTCCGAGTCTTTTTTTGGCGAGAACTCTTTGCCCCTCAGGCTCTGTGAATGTACTAAGTCTCCTCCTTCCTTCTTACCTCGATCCCTTTCTTTCTTACCTACTGTTTTCAATCCTTCCTCAGTAGTGGGGATTGAATTAGTGCCTCTAGGATACTAGTCAACCATTTACCACTGAACTACATCCCTAGCACTGACCTACATCCTCTTGCCTGGTGTGTTTTTTTTTTTTTTGGTGCAGGGTCTTGCTAAGTGGCTAAATTGGCTAGGCTGGGCTTGAATTTGTGATTCTCCTGCCTCAGCCTGCCAGAAGGCTGGAATTACAGGTGCACACCACGATGCCCAGTTCCTCTTGACTTTTTCTAAGAAATGTATCTCTCTAACTGTGTGTTCCTTGGTGTCTAATAAGTAGTGATTATTAAGGCACTAACCTTTGAGTGAGAGCTGGTCTGCTTACTAGTTGTTGACAGAACTTTTTAGCTGTAAGTCATAATACCACAAAAAGCACAGCACTAAATAAATGCAAAAATGGGATTGAATGAGGGATTTTTAAGGTAAGATTAGCCATCTGTTAATGTTTTTAATGTTGCTGTTACAATGATTGCATAAGAAAATAGAAGGAAGTACTTCATGACAGTACGAAATGCAGTGTTTTAAAAGCTTTTACCGAGACCCATAGCAAAAAATCTTTTTATCTCAAGACTGTATAGTTATGTAATTATGTATTTATGTGTATGTAAAAATAGGTAAACTGAGAAAAATTTCACAAAACAAAATCTATAGAGTGTACAGTCTATTTTTTTTTTTTTTTTTGGTGGCACCGGGGATCAAACTCAACCACACACCTGCCAGACAAGCGCTTAAGCCACTAAGCCAAACTCTCAGCCCTAGTTTTTTTGAGACAGGGTCGCACTATGTAGCTCAGACCAGCCTTGCACTTGTGTTGTAGCCCAGGCTGGCCTCGAACTCACAATGCTCCTCCTACCTCAGCCTCCCGAGTGCTGGGATTAAAGGGCTGTGCCACCACACCCGGCAATTTTTTTTTTTTTTTTTTTTTACAAGAAAGGAAGGTTTATTTTGGGTCGTGGTTTAACGTTTCAGTCACCAGTCACTTGGCGCTCTTGTATAGAACCTGTGACAGTTCCGTACATCATAGTAGGAATCTGTAGCAGAGAAGAGGCTTCTTCACTCACTTTAGGGCAGCTCAAACTGCGCAGCTCTTGGGCTGCTGGGCGCCAGTTCTCTATCTCGCTTCTCTCTGGTTCAGTTGCCTTGAGGAATGGCAATTAGCTGGAGGCACTGTACAGTCTATTCTGATGGTTTCTACTTATCTTGATTTTTGAAAAGTGCTAATTGAAAACTAAATTGATTTTTGTTCCCTGCTTTTGAAAAACATTGGGTCTGAGGTTGAGAGTTTGTATGCCTGATTTTCCCCATTTGTTTGTCATTCGTCATTACTTACCTTGTTTTTAGAAGGAAGGTATTCTAGTTTAAATATTTGATGGTTCTTTGTCTTTTCTCTGATGTATTTATCTTTAGGTTTCTGGGTAGGGAGAAACCACTGAAAAATTGTTAAATATCTGGTTATTTACGTGTGTGCTGTTTGGCAAGTAACGTGATACAGCTTTGAATAGTACTTTGCTCCAAAGATCTCATAAATTGGAGTGGAGACATTAAGACTTGTCATACAGTAATTTAGAAAAACGTTTACTTGTGTTTGTTGTTCTACTTCTGTGTTTCTTAACAAAGAATATTTTAATTTGAAAAATTGCACTTAAAATGCTTTATAGCAGATTTCTACCTACACTTTATACCTTGCCTTGTCACTACTTCTTTCATATTAGAAAACAACATTAAGAATATGTTTTTCTGCAAAGACTACCACATTATTACTGTCCCAGACATTATCAATGTAACTGCTGTTTTCCTAAGAAAGGGGAACTCAGGTCTTTGCTCATGGGTTTTCTTCTGCCCCCTTTGGATGATTTTTCTAGAGTAGGCCGTTTTGTGCTGGGGATTGAGAGCCTACTGATTCTTATTTGTACCAAGGATAACAGGGATAAGGAATTTACTGCCTGCTCCCAAGATTCTGGTTAGAAAGAAGAATGCTAATGGTTTTAGTTGGAAGGAAATTGGAGGCAGACTTCATAGTACCTCACATCAATATTACCTTTTCAGAAGGCCTTCCTTGACCCCAAACCTCATGTAAACTTCCTCACATACCACTTTGTTAATATTTTTCAGATCAATTCATCATAAGCTGAAATTAACTTGTTTTGTTACTTACTGATTTTCCTGCTTCTACTAAAGCAGAGTCTCTAGGAGAATAACAATCCTATTTTATGTTATCTTTCATATTTCCTGTTCCTGACACATAGTAAGTCCCTTAATAAATACTATGAATTAATGAATGAACATAAAAATGAATAAACAAAGCTCTTTTTTCCCCCTTTGGTTTTTTGAGACAGGGTCTCACTATATAATTCAGGCTGACCTTGAACCCACTATGTAGCATAGGCTGGGCTCTAACTTGCAGCAATCCTCCTGCCTCAGCCTCCTAAGGGTTGGGGTTACAAGAGTGTACCGACCCACCTGACACAAATCTCTTTCGTACTTTGAACACACTTGTATTAGTAAAACCTGGGCCTTTGTGCATTTTCTTCTAAGTTCTTTTTCCTGGAAATGTGTTACCCTTTTTCCTCAAAAATAAGACCTAACTGGAAAATAACCTTGCAAACTAGAGATCAAAAATGCCAGCCCCGGGCTGGGAGTTTGGCTCAGTGACTTAAGCACTTGTCTGACAGGTGTGAGGTTGTGAGTTCAATCCCTGGTGCTGCAAAAAAAAAAAAAAAAAAAAAAAAATGCCAGCCCCGGTCAGCCTATCCCTGCCTTACCCACCTTACAGAGTAGCCACTGAGAAGAGAATAGTGACAGTTGATGAGGCAAGGTTGGCTGCTTGGGGTTGGCATTTTTGATTTATAGTTTTCAAGCCTGATTATTTTCTGACTAGGTGTTATTTTTTGGGAAACACAGGTGTGTTTGTTGATTGTGATGAAAGTCTCTAGCTCCAGAACATCTTTTATTTATCTTTTTTTTAATTAACGTTTTTGTGTTCTAGTTTTTGCCTATGTAAAAACTGAGGTGTAAAACCTATTCTTAAATCCTTCTTGAAGCAACTTTCAGTAATACTTCTGATTCGTATAAAGTGTATTGCAAACTTTAATGGGCTAACCTGATAAATGAATGAATAGTCCAAGTTACGCACCTTCAGGATTTTGGGATCATTGCCCTAAATTGCCTTTACTGTTTTCTAGCTGTACTTATTCTTTTGAAGCAAAAAAGAAAAAGCTTAATTTAGTATTGTGATTCATTATTTACAAACACAGTCTTTCTAGTGGAGGTTAGGGAGCTGGTACCTAGAGGGTGGGTCAGGATCCATGTTCTAGACCAGTGCAGTTTGTACCACTGACAGGTTGTCTCATCTTAGGCAAGTCATCTCTTCAGTTCATCTTGAAATGTAGGAGATTGGATTTGATTTCTTCTCAAGTTCTTCCAGCCCACAAATGGATAATTAAAGATACTCTATTTCACCTCCAAATTTCCATTTTCTGCCCTTCTATCCCCAAAAGACATTGCAGGAATGTCACATTACTTTTTGGAGAAAGTGGTGTAAGGCTCAGAGATATGTTTAAAAATAAAGTAAGGCATTTCACTGTGACTGCTGGTTGTTTGCCAGGTTCTGTGGGGGATGTGGCAGTATTTTAAAGCATGTTATACTTACTTTTAAGGGACCTGAGACAATCAAGGAGACAAGTCTCCAACACATTTGGACTGTATGATGTGTAAAACCAGTTGGTACAAAGTAATGTTGTATGGGGGTTAGAAGATCAGAGTGAGTGGGCTAAATAAAGCAATGAAGTTTTGAAAGTCTTCTAACTGATGTAGCATTTAAACAAGTATATTGTATCCTTTTAGGCTGTTAGAAAGATGAACTGTCATCAATAGTATGCTGTTATACCATTTTAGTACTACAAATAATTCTTCAGATCAAATATTTCTTCATTTGAGGGCCTTTTATGAAATATTTTCTTCACAAATTCTGAATAGAAATTTAGCCCATGAGAGCTAATCAGATGAGGTTTATTTGGTTCTGTTAATACAGCCCCCGTGTTAACTCAAATTGCTCAGATTACTAAGAATTAGTAGCATTTTTTTAAAGGAGGAAAGGTTTATTTTGGCTCATTAGCAACACTGTGACTGACATTAATAATAAAAATGATAAGTAATATGAGAATTTATTGGTTTATTTTTGAAGTACTGGAGGTCTTACTCAGGGCCTTGTGCATGTTAAGCAAGCACTCTACCCCTGAGTTATAGCCCTTAGCCCTGAGGTATCACTTAATCCTTGTTAGTTTTAGATGGTATTGCTGTCACCATTATAAATGTGAGGACATCAGGCTTTAGGGAAATAAAATAATTTACTTCTTAAGATTTTAAAGGGAACTCGGGAGGCTGAGGTAGGCGGAGCGTTGTGAGTTCGAGGCCGGCTTGGGCTACAACGCGGTGCAAGGCTGACCTGAGCTACATAGTGCGACCCTGCCTTAAAAAACCAGGGCCGGGAGTTTGGCTCAGTGGCTTAAGCGCCTGCCCTGGCAGGCGCAAGGCTGTGAGTTCAATCCCCGGTGCCACAAAAAAAAAAAAAAAAAAAGATTTTAAAGGGACTGGAGGCTAGCTCAGTGATAGAACATTTGCCTAGAATGTACAGTGCCCTGGGTTCAAACCCCAGTATCAAGGAAAAATACTAAAGATTTTGTAATTTTATACAGAAGCCATTAGAGTATTGCCTTACTTTCTTTTCTGTTATTGCTGATACAAAATATCTGACACCCAAAGTTAAAGGGGGAAAGGTTAATTTAGCTCACAATTTGTAGGCGTTTTAGTCCACAACTGGCTGGTTCCAAGGGAGTGTGGCACATGGCAGAGGGAAAACAGTTCACAGCTGCAGGAGAGAGCAAAAGAAACAAAGGAGGTTAACAGTGTCTTTCTGCCCCTTTTATCTTATCCAGACTACTGGGATTAGGGTGGTGCCAAACCAGTCAGTGGACTGATTTACTAATCACACACCCTTAATCCCAGCATCACACACTCTAGATTCAGCCTCTTCTGAAAAAGTGCTATTACTGCATGAGACTTTGGGGACCATCTAGACACAAACCGTAACAAGTATACCTTGAGGTTAGAGGTTGGATAGAATGAAAATGTTGTTGTTGTTATTATTGTTATTTATAGTACTGGGGACTGAATCCAGGGCCTTTGTACCAATCTATGTTTCCAGCCCTCTCCCCCTTTTAAAGTCTTTTTAAAAATTTGAGACAGGGTCTCCCCAAATTGCCCAGGCTGGGCTTGAATTTGCGATCCTACTGCTTCAGCCTTCTGAGCACTGGGATTATAGGTTTGTGCCACCATGCCTGGCCCAAAATACTTTTTTTGTTTGTGTGGGGTTTTTTTGGTGGTGTTGGAGACTAAACCCAGAGATGGTTTGCTAAGGGATACTCTGCTACTGAGTTATATCCTCAGCTCCTTTTATTTTTTATTTTGAGACAGGATTTTGCTGTGTTGGCCAGACTGGTCTCTAGTTTTTGATCTTTGTGCCTTAGCCTCCTGCGCAGCTGCGTACAGGAGTCACATTTCATTTATTCACTGATCTGTTGATGGACACTGGGTTGTCTCCACCTTTTTAACTACTGTAAATAATGTTGGAGTATACATTGATGTACAAATGTTTTTTTAGTCCCTGGTTTCAGTTCTTTTGTTTATATACTTAGAAGTGGAATTCTGGATCATATGGTAGTTCTATGTTTAATATTTATTTGTTTATTTGTTTGTTTTTATGTTTGTACTGGGGATTAAAGCCAAAGTCTTATGCATGCTAAGCACTAATTTTACAGGGCTACACCCCTAGCTCTAACTCTTGAGTTTTTGAGAGACTGCCATATTGTTTCTTGCAGTAATTGCATAATTTCACATTCTCATCGGAAGTGCAGAAGAGTTTTAATTTTTTCTGTTTCTTGCCAATATTCTAAATTTTTTATTTTATTAGAACATGTTTGTAGTATATAGTGATCATATTCATTGTGGGGAGTTGGTACATGTATATAACACATTTTAATTCTTGTTATTTTCTCATTCCCTCCCCTCCTTCCAGCTCTAGATTCCTTTCTCATCTATTTCCCTATTTCCTATTGTCTATCTTCTATTTTTCTCTTTAAATTATTTATACTTTGGATTTTGTGTAAGAGAAGCTATGTGATATTTAAAGTTACATGTCTATGTATTTCACTTACCAGTATGGTCTGAAGGTACATCCATTTTCCTTTAGATGACTCAAATGTAAAAATGACTCCTTTATAGCAGAGTAATACTCCACTGTGAATAAATGTCACATTTTTCTTATCCATTAATCTGTTGATGAACGTTTAGACAGCTTCCAAGATTTAGCAATTATGAGTTGTGCTGCTATGAACGTGGATATGTATATATTACCATAATATGAGGTTTTTAAACTCTTTCAGGAAGATACCTAGAAGGGAATAGCTGGTCAAATGGAATTTCTAATTTTAGTCTTTTGAGGAATCTCTGTGCTGATTTCTACAGTAGTTGTAGTAGTTCACATTATCATCAACAATGTAGAACCCCCACATTCCCCAGCCTCATCAGCATTTGTTATTGGTTGATTTCTTGATGATAGCCATTCTTTCTGATGTAAGATGGAATCTCAGTGTTGTTTTAATTAGCATTTCTCTAATGGCCGGAGATGACCTCTTTTTTTTTTTTTTTTTTTTTTTTTTTTTTTTTGTGGCACCAGTGATTGAACTCACAACTTCGCGCCTGCCTGACAGGCGCGTAAGCCGCTGAGCCAAATCCCCAGCCCCAGTTTTTTGAGGTAGGGTCGCACTGTGTAGCTCAGACTGGCCTTGCGCTCCCGTTGTAGCCCAAGCCGACCTCGAACTCACAGCGCTCCGCCTACCTCAGCCTCCCGAGTGCTGGGATTAAAGGCGTGTGCCACCACGCCCGGCCTCTTTTTTTTTTTTTTTTTTGAAACAGGGTCTTGTTGTGTAGTTCAGGCTGTCCTTGAACTCACTGTGTAACCCAGGCTAGCTATTAACTCATGGCAGTCCTCTTGCCTCAGCCTCCCAAATGTTGGTATTATAGAGATGAACATTTTTTTCAGGTATTTATTGATCTTTTGTATTTCTTCCTCTGAGGAGTATCTATTTCAGTTGCCTATTTTTTTAATGGATCTTTTATTTTTTGGGGTCTGAATTTTTTTTTGAGTTCTTTATATATTCTAGATATTAGTCCTCTATCTGAGGGATAGGTTGCAAAATTTTTTTCCCCATTCTCTAGGTTGTTTCTTAACTATTTGGTTGCTTCCTTTGTTGTGTGTACAGGAGCTTTTTAATTTGATATAATCCTATTTGTTGATGTTATTCCTTGTAAATTGGAGTTTTTATTTTTTATTTATTATCTTTTTTCAATTGAAGTTTTTAAAATAAAGTCCTTACCTGTGGATGTATCTTCAAGAGTGTACCTATTTTATTTTCTTCCAGCAATTGATCTTTGATCTATTTTGATTTTATTTTGGTACATAGTGATAGATAATGTGTCTAGATTCAATCTTCTGCATGTTGATAGCTAGTTTCCTTTCCCAGCACAAATTGATGAACAGGCTTTCTTTCTGCCCATGTATACTTTTGGCCTCCTCTTCAAAGATCAGAGAATAGGGCTAGGAGTTTGGCTCAGTGGCTGAAGCACCTGCCTGGCAGGCATGAGGTTGTGAGTTCGATCCCTGGTACCGAAAAAAAAAATCCTATAAAGATCGGATAGCTACGTTCTCTATTTTGTTCCACTGATCCACATGTCTGTTTTTGTGCCTGTACCATACTGTTTTTATCACTCTAGGTTTGTAATGTAACTTGAAATCTGGGATCATGTTGGCTGCTTTCACTTGTTGTTCAGGATGGCTTTTGCTATTCTGTGTCTTTAGGCTAAATGTAAATTTTAGGATTGCCTTTTGTAGTTCTGTGAGAGCAAATGTTTTGGTCCTGTGACTATTTTGGCAAATTGGTGACACTTATCCAGGAATGGGGGGAGAACTTTCTATTTCATGATGTCCTCTTTGATCTCCTTTTCTAGAGTACTATAGTTTTTATTGTAGAGATTTTTTACTTCCTTGGTCCAGTAAATTTCTAAGTAATTATTCTTGATGCCATTGAGAATGGTATTGTTTTCCTAATTTATTTCTTGGTGGGTTCATTATTGGTGTACAAGATTACTATTGATTTTCGTGTGTTAGTTTTGTATCCTACTGCCATGCTACATTTGTTAGTTAGTTAATCCTGTCTTTTGGTGGAGTTTTTTGGCCTTCTGTATAAAGAAGCATGTCATCTGCAAATGATAATTTTACTCTGTCCATTTCAATATGTATTCCCTTTCTTTCTTTCTCTTGCCTTATTGCTGTGACTAACATTGAGTACTATATTGAACAGGAGTGGTGATAGTGGATATCCTTGTCTTGTTCTTGATTTTAGAGAGAAAGCTTGCAGTTTTCCCCAATTGATAAGATGTTTGCAAGAGGTTTGTTTTGAATCTTTATAAGGTTTCTGTAATTATTTTCTTCTGAGTTTTTATCATTAATGATATTGGATTTTGTTTGGTTTATTTTTGACAGTAGACATTCTTCTGGGTGTGAAATGATATTTCATAATAGCATTTCCTTAATGATTAGTGATGTTCGGCATTTTTCCTTCATTGGCAAAATACTCAAATCCTGATTTTTTTTATTTTTAGTAGTGTTAGAGATGGAACCCAGGACTTGTTTTTGTTTGTTTTGCCTTTGTGTGTGTTTCCTAGAACCCAGGGCCTTGCACATGCTTAGCCCTTGACTTTGACCTAGGTTGCCTTCCATAGGTTGGACCAGTACTAGAAACAAAGAAAATGGGGGGTGGGGTGTGGGAGGGGATTGGATGGAGTGTTGAAGTGCAAGTTCTTCTGTTATTTGCAGCTTTGAACATTACACGGAAAAAAGAGACATTGAACCCTCCCTTTACTTTTTTTCCCTTAACAATTAAGGCTTAGAATTATTTCTCTTTCTAATCAGTAAAAGTAAGTAAACTTCCCTCAGTTGCCAAAGAATTCAAACGTGTCTCTCGCTTTTCTTTTTTCCTGTATGACATTATATTCTCTGAGAACAGAACAGTGTATTCATATTGATGGTAGGGATTCAAGTGATACCAATGGAAATTGCTTTCTCTTCATTCCACCTTCATGTGTGCCTAGTAAAAATGGAGCATTGACCACCAGGTCAGTAATGACATGGGTTCTAGCAAAAGCCACGTAGTTTCTATCCCACGCATCCCTTTCCTTTCAAGGTCATTATGGGAAAGCCTAAGTGGCAGGAATCCTGTGTGACACCTGATGAGCTGATTTATGACTTAATAACCTCTACTACCCTTGTTTAGAATTGCTTCTGGAAACAAACTAGAATCCTCAAAGGTGGGCTGTAGTCTACAATGTCCTATCTTCCTCTTAGCCCCTACACATACCTGATTCCTTGGTGTCCTTTAGGAATTCCCTAGTGTAGAGTGGGATTATGCTTCCAATTTCTCATAACTTTGATATGCCCAAAGACAAACCCTTTTCGTATTAAATATTTTACTTTTTAGCACTGTAACAAATTATATAACAAACCCGGGAAGCTGAAAAATATATACATTGCTAATCATAATACTGTAGAATTTCCTGACTTCCCTCTGAGTTGCTTGTTTGTACCACTTTCATTTGTTGAGTAGTGTGGCAATGTTGAGCAGACCCAGGGCATATGGAATCCAAGCTGGAAAGATCTTTCATTCACGAAGGTATTTTTTGTTGTTGCTTTTTGGTTGGTGGTACGGTCAGACCTTAGTATACAATCCTATAGACCAATAAGGAGCTCTTCATTTAAAAAGTTTGCAACTGAGATCTTTGATTCCTTATATTTGGGACTCACTACATTTATGAGGCCTCCCTGTTACTTGGCATTTATTATTTTGGGGTCATATCTTCAACTAGCTTTGTTCCTGCCTTGTCTACTACCAGTGTGTTTTTTTGTCTTGTGTTGCTACACCATTTACCCTTAAAGCCAAATATGTGGTGGTGAGCAACCTGCTATTCTTAAGCTTGTGCCTACTTGTGAGGACTTGACCTCTTATAGGTGAGGTTCCTATTGTTTGATTGTCTCAGTACTGTTTTCCCACTCTCTAGTGAATCTCCTTTTCTCTGTCTAAGGCCCTTAAAAGTAGTCTTGGGATTTTCTATTTTTGAAGCTTTGAAAAACCTACAAGTTTTAATAGAATTGGATTTGAGTGACCTTTGAGAGCGAGGGCTGGAGAGGGAGGGCTGGTGACATGGGCAGTAAAAAGAATTTACCCAAGCAAGGATAAGAGTAAAATGAAGCCGGGCGTGGTGGTGCACGCCTTTAATCCCAGCGCTTGGGAGGCTGAGGTAGGAGGAGCATTGTGAGTTCAAGGCCCGCTTGGGCTACAATGTGAGCACAAGGCCAGCCTGAGCTACATAGTGCAACCCTGCCTCAAAAAACCAGGGCTGGAGGGCCGGGAGTTTGGCTCAGTGCCTTAAGCGCCTACTCTGGCAGGCGCGAGGTTGTGAGTTCAATCCCCGGTGCCGCAAAAAAAAAAAAAAAAAAAAAAACCAGGACTGGGAGTTTGGCTCAGTGGCTTAAGTGCCTGCCCCAGCGGGCGCGAGGTTGTGAGTTCAATCCCCGGTACCAAAAAAAAAAAAAAAAAAAAAAGAGTAAAATGAGTTTATTCATGCCAGCGTACACTGTCAAGGAGGACAGCTGAGTTTCCAAGAGAGTAGTCACAGTCTCTGGGTTAAAGATTGGGGTCTTGCAGAGTTTGAGGATGTAGAAAAAGCAGCAAATGTGATTAAAGAGTGTCATTTTTCGGGATCATCTAGAACCTTGTAGATCTTCCTGGGACACCCATTGTGTTTAAAATTGTAAGTTTATAGTTGCAGTTTGACAAGATCATTTCCCCTGACTTACAGAAGGCCTTTTAGGTTTCGATAGGGAGGTGATAAGCAGGTCTGTAGATATTACCTTTTCGAGAGCATGAGTTGGAATTCAAGGGAGGAATTACATTTTTATCATGTGATGTTTTAATCAGTGTTGCTGTCTTCTGATCTCTAGTGGGGAGGCCTGGTCAGGAGGTCTAGTCAGTTCCAGTTCCAGAATGGCTTTAATGGAGTTCCACTGTTGGGGCATGGGGTGGGGTTTTAACCCCTTTGTTGCCAATGGGCAGTCAACGTATTAAGGAGTTTTTAAAGGCAATGACAAACCCCGAATAGAGATACAGATTCTGAACTTCTGAATTTTTAGCTCTTAGCAGAATTTAGGCAACTGAAGTCAGTAGGCATTGATAAAAAGGTGAGGCAGGTTAATCTGTCTAAATCTTAATTTGGTCATTTTTAATGTGAAAATAATAGTATACTCTTTGTGGGGTTGCTACAAATATTAAATGAAATAACGCTTGTGAAGTAGTTACCTAAACTTAGACACATAACAAGAGCTCAGTTCACCATTGCAGTCTCTGCTGCTGCTGTTTTACTGTTTTTGCTATAGAGGGGTAGTAGTTAAGAGCCAGAGGCTGAGTCCTGTCTTTACTGCTGTACAGTTGTATGATGTTGGGTGAGTTATTAATTTCTCTTTATCTCATTTTCTTACTTGTTAATTGAGAATTATTAATGTAGGCGGTGTGAGAATAAAATGAGTTTAATTAATATAGGGTGACTAAAAATATCAAGAGACTGTGTTCTCCATTCTTAGTGATGTCACTCACCTGGCCTTGTAGTCCGCCTGCTTTGGAGCCTATGCTGGTGTGACTGCTTCAGGACAGGTTCCCCTTGGATCCTTCCACTGGGTGCTAAGCTAGGAGTAACACTTGAAGACAAAGAAGATGCAGTAAAGATTTATGAAGAATAAATTCAATGTAAATATGTAAAGTATTTAAAATTTTTTTTGCTTGGAAACCTATAATCTCTGCTTTCTGGTTTTTTCCTTTTCTTTTTTTTTTTGGTTCCGGGAGTCAAACTTATGGCCTCATGATTGCCAGGCAGGCACTGTGCCACTGAGCTATATCACCAGCCTACTTTGTGAACTCGAATGTAAAATCTCTGTAGAAAAGGTGTTTCCTCATTTTTTAATGAAGCAAAGTTTACCAGGGGTGCAGTCAACTGAGGCAGGAGGATCACTGTGAGTTTGAGGCCAGCCTGGGCTACAAAGTGAGTTCAAGGCCAGTCTAAATTACATAGTGAGACCCTGTCTCAACAAAACAAAACAAAACAACAAAATGCAAAGTTTGATAATTCAGTATAGATATTAATGGTTTTTTGAAGTAAGATCCAAAGGAACTTGTTTTGTAAATGTTAAATGTATAGAAAGAAATTTGAAAAGGAGTTAACTTCTAATTTTCAGTACACATGTTGTTTATGACAGTAATATACTCATTAGTGGTATAGTCATGCTTGTGGTGAGATGTGGCAGGATAGTACACTTTAACCAAATGGATAGATATTCAAACCTTGGAGCTCCAGAAGTTAGTTAGAGGTATATTAAGGACTATGGCGTGACCAGGTGACAGACTGTGAGTTTTCTGAGCAAGACAGGTGCATTGACAGGGCTGAAAATTTCCCCTCTTCCACATGCTTTAATTCACACATCTGATAGAGAATTTTGTATGTTTTTTGTATTTTGATATTTTGTATAAAATTAAATAGTACTTTCAAGGGCTAGGGATATAGCTTAGTGGTAGAGAGTTTGCCTAGCGTTCAGGAGGTTGTGGTTTTAGTGCCAGCACCACGCTCATATGCACATACATGTGCACGTAAAATGTTGAAGTATAATCTTTAAATTTTTCCATATATAATCCAAAATACATACTTTTTTCACTTAAAATGTAGAGGTGTAAATTTAGAAATATAGAAAAATACCTTAACCTGTTTTGACTTGTCATTAAATAATCACTATTAGATCTAGTATCATTTTATAAGATATTAACTTAAAAACAATAACTTATTTTTCATCATAGGTTGGATGTTTTCTAGGATTATTTTATTTCTGTTAGTAATGTCTTCTAGTGACATTTTCACATGTTGATACTTTATTTGTCTTGTGGAAATTCTTTTTTTTTTTTTTGGTACTGGGATCGAACTCATGACCTCATGCTTGCCAGGCAGGCACTCACACTGCTATGTAAATCCCCGGCCCCTTGTGGAAATTCTTGTTAGACAGGCATTTTGATTTTGTAATCTGTTTTATCCTTCCTTATTTCTGACATTTATTTTGACATTCACTTTTTGTTTTATAGGGATAGCTTTTAGGTGATTAGGTTAGTGATAAATTTGAAGATTGAGATCTCCTATAAATCCATTATATGTTTGTGATTTTAGTTAAAATGAGAAGAGTTCACCATGGTGACATTTTTTTCTCAGATATTTTCAATGAACTGACTTTTTTTTTTTTTTTTTTTTGTGGCACCAAGGTTCGAACTCATAACCTTGCACCTGCCAGGCAGGCGCCTAAGCCACTGAGCCAAACTCCCAGTCCTAGTTTTTTCGAGGCAGGGTCACACCGTGTAGCTCAGGCCGGCCTTGCACTCATGTTATAGGCCAAGCCGGCCTCAAACTCACAACGCTTCTCCTACCTCAGCCTCCTGAGTGCTGGGATTAAACTGATTAAACCCAGCTTAAACTGACATTTCTATGGTTAAAATTTTGAAAAGTTACATGAATATAATTGGTGAAAGACAAAAATCTCTGCTGGCAGTGGAGAAAGTTGTCAACAAAGATAATACAGTTCCAGATCAAAACTATAGAATCTCTCTCTTTTTTTTTAATCATTATTCTGTTACCAATGCAGTTTAAGACTAACTACCTGTTTTCATCTCAATTTTACAGAGTTAACATAAGAGTGGAGCAATCTTGCCGAAGATGAAGAATATATGTTAGAGAAGTTTTTTTTTTTTTTTCCTTCAAAAGTTTTGCTTGGGGGCTTGTCTTCAGTTACTGCTTTACAATCAAGTCTATTTACTTCATCGGAAATGTTTTTTACAATCTCAAGAAAAAATATGTCCCAGAAATTGAGTTTATTGTTGCTTGTGTTTGGACTCATTTGGGGAATGATGTTACTGCACTATACTTTTCAGCAACCAAGACATCAAAGCAGTGTGAAGTTACGTGAGCAAATACTGGATTTAAGCAAAAGATATGTTAAAGCTCTTGCAGAGGAAAATAAGAACACAGTAGATGTTGAGAATGGTGCTTCCATGGCAGGATATGGTAAGATAAAATATTTCTAGTCTTCCTCTCTTTAGCTTGTCTTCATTTATTTTTTTTTTATTTTTATTTTTTTTTTACGGCACCAGGGATCGAACTCACAGCCTCGTGCCTGCCAGACAGGCGCTTAAGCTGCTGAGCCAAACTCCTGGTCCTGGTTTTTTGAGGCATGGTCGCACTATGTAGCTCAGGCCGGCCTTGTGCTCGCGTTGTAGCCCAAGCCGGCCTCGAGCTCACAACACTTCTCCTACCTCAGCCTCCCGAGTGCTGGGATTAAAGGCGTGCGCCACCACGCCCGGCTAGCTTGTCTTCATTTAAAAATAGTCACAGAGATTGAACTTTACTTCATGTATGGATCTTTAAAAAATTAAAATGTTTTTAATTTTACTGAAAAATAGAAATATGATACTCATCTATTCATCACCCAGGTTTAATAATTATTAACATTCTGCAACATTTGTTTGATCTAAACTGTTGAAGAATACAGTATATTGTAGAAGTTATGACATTTCATTACTGGAGTTATATCTCTTTAAAAAATACATGTACAAAAAGTATATATATATATTATATTTATATGTATGCATGTATGTATTTTAAATGCTCTTTTTCTACATAACATGATGTTTCAGGTTTTGGAGAGATGTAGAGACTTTAGGAATCAAATAGTTTCATAAAGATTCATCCAGACCTGTTTTTTATTCATTCTTTAACCCTGTTTTCAGTAATATGTGGTATGAGATTCCAGGGCATTTTGGGGGTGAGGTTCAGTGGAGAAGACTGACTTGCTGCTTCTTTTTTTTTTTTTGGAACCAGGGATCAAACTCATGACCTTGTGCTTGCCAGCCAGGTGCTTATGCCATTGAGCTAAATCCATAGCCCAAGACTGAATTGCTTCTTAACTTTTCCTATTCCTTTAAAATTCAGCCTTTTTAGTCTGCAAAGTCAGTTATTTTTCTTCCATTTTCCAGCTTCTGAAGTTTTGTTTCTGTTGTCTCTTTTCTTGTTATTTTATTTTATTAATTAATTAATTTATTTTTTGGTACTGGGAATTGAACTCAGGACCTTCTGCTTGCCAGGCAACCTCATGGATTTATGCTTCAAAAAAAAAAAAAAAAAGAAAGAAACAAAAGAGAAAAAAATACTATAGTGTCTAATGAGACATCCAGGATCAGTATAGGTCCAAAGCCTGTGTTCCATTTACCATCCCATCCATATCTGGGACACTTATTTATTATTGTTTCCTTTATGATGATTTTTTGAAGTGATAAGTGTTGTTCTGCATTTACTCATAAGGATCAAATTTAGATGTCTAGATATGAAAGAGTGGGTGTGAACTGAGATGGAAGTACTTGTCGCAGATACAGATACAGAAATTACATTTGTTTTGCATTGTACTTGGTCCAAGGATTCTGATAGAAACAATACAGAAACACATTCTTATAGAATAGGAGGAATATTTGAAAGAAAATTCCTCCTAGTTGGCCATAATAATGATGGTATTTTAAAAAGCAGCCATCTGTGCTGTGCTACCCAGCTGTGTATAATGGTCAGGTATCTTATATAGGTATATCTTTATGAAGAAAGAAATTATGAAAGAGCAAGCAGAAAGAACCATAAAAAGAAAAGTTTCCAGGTACACTGCTCAAATCTATTCCATTTTATTTTTCTTTATTGTACTACCTACAACTTCATGGACTCATTAAATTTTCTGCTCATAGTAATGCCAGCTCCTCAAGAGAAGATTAAATTATGCTGTCTATGTTATGGTTTTTAGATACAGAAAAGTTTATAGTACACATTTACAGAGAGATTTGGTTTTTTTTTCAGTCACAACGAAAATAACTTTATTTTTATAATAAACTAGTATATATTTCATGTTGAAAATTGACAGATGAGAAATAAAGAAGAAATAGTAAAGCACTTATAGTCCTTCCAGATTTACTTAATATTTTGTCTTTTCCTACTAACTTTTTCTGTATGCATAAATATGCACACAAACTTGGTTTAATTTTTCTTTTCCCAGTACTGGGGATAGACCCCAAGGACTCCCTACCACTGACCCTCATTTCAAGCTCTCTCTTTTTTTTAATTTATTTTTTTATTTTGCAATGGGACCTTGCTAATTTGTTCAGGATTGCCTTAAATTTGTGATCCTCCTTGTCGCAACTTCCCAAGTAGCTGCATTTAGAGGCATATACCACTGTGCCTGGTTGCAAACTTTTTTTTTCCTTGGTACTGGAGTTGAACCCAGGGCCTTTATGCTGAACTACATCCCCAGCCCTTTTAAGTCATCTCTTCCTCCTCCTCCTCCTCTTCTTTTTTTCTCCTTCTCTTCCCACTTTTCCTGCTCTTCCTCCTCCTCCTCCTTTCCCTTCCCCTTCTTCTTCCTTCTTCTTAATACTATTATTATGTATGTATTTTTTTATTTTGGGATAGGATTTTGCTAAGTTGCCCAGGTTGGGCTCAAATTTGTGATGCTATTGCCTCAGCATCCCAGAGTGCTAGGATTATAGGTGTGTCCTACCATGCCCAGCTTCCAAACTTGATTTTAAAATTAAGAATGAGACTCATCTTTATGTGGGTATTTTTTAAACCATATTTCTGATTGTAAAAGTATGTTTTAAGTATTTGAATGTTACAGAAATATGTAACATAAGTAAAGCAGAGAGAATTTCAGTTAATTTGGGTATATCAAGGATTGACATGGAGCTAAACAGTAAATATTTCTAACTTTGGTTTTCACGTAATGTCTGCAGCAATAAATGAACATGGCTGTTTTTTATTAAAACTTGATTTACAAAGATAGCCAGCCATTTGTAGTTTACTAAGAGACAGTATATATGTATATTCTAATTCTTTGCTGTATTTTGAACCAGGGATTGTATTATATGTAGTGGTTTGTAATTTATTTGTTTTTACTTAATTTCTATGGACTTGTTTCCATGGTATAACATGTAAGTTACTCTGTTAATGACTAATAGTTTCCTTTCATAACTGCCTTTCTCTCACTTAGTCTGTAATGATGAGGAATTTGGTGCTAAGCTTTTTGTGTGTTTTATCCAGTGCTATAATTGTTAGGGAAATTGAATTTATAATTTAAAATCCACCCCTCTGACATACACATGCCAAAATCATCAGGCATAGATGATTTTGTCGAAGAATTCTGTTAGAAATTTAAAGAATTAACGTTCCAGAAAATAGGAGGGAAACTTCCCAGTTCACTATACCAAATTGAAAACAATGTAAGAAATAAAAGCTATAATATATCTGCTGAATATAGATGAGAAACTCATTAAGAAAATATTAAATAGAGTTTCACAATATTTTAAAAGTTATCAAAGCTGGGCATGGTGTTACATTGGCTGTAATCCCAGCTCCTTAGGAGGCTCAAGCAAGAGAATTACAAATTTGAGGACAACCTGGGCAATTTAATAAGACCAGGTCTTAGAGTGAAACAATAATAAAAAGGACTGGAGATGTAGCTTAGTAATAGAGTGCTTGCCTAGCGTGCATGATATTAATTACAACTATTGTAAAATAAATGAATAATCATTTCTCATTCATCTTACCTTTTCCTTTAATTGCTATTTCTAATCCTAATCAATGATTAAACTGTACCTTCATAATTCATATCAAGCCTCCCAGGGATTTAGCTTCACTTTTCGTTAATATTCTAGTAATCCTCACTCCCACCCCATGTTCTATTCTTCAGATATTGTAAAGGACTGTCAAGGAAACCAGAGGTCCAGTATTTGTCTTTTAGTCTTATTGCTGAAGGATGTAAAAATATATATATAATTATCTTCTATTTACCAGCCACTGCTACAACTTTTTTTTTTTTTACTCCTACAACTCTTGATTGAAAGATCTTAAGAAATGTCTGCTTTTCCCATCTTTTATTTTGAAAACTTGGAAATCTGTAGAAAATTTTTAAAAATTATGTTATAAGAACTGGGTTGTAGCCCTGGGTAAGGACCTAAGTTCAGCCTCTAGAGCATGTACACATCAGGGTCTGGCTACATAGTTTAGACTGACCTTAAACTTACTATGTAGCTTGGGCTGGCCTTGAACTCAACATGATCTTCCTGCCTCAGCTTTCCAAGTGCTGGGATTATAGGCAAGCGTCACTGTGCCCAGCTTTACTTAACCGTTTTTAAGGGTACAATTCATTGGTATTAATCACATTTACAATGTTGTGAACCATCTGTATTTCTTTTCAAAACTTGGGTCACTACAAGCAAGCAACAGTGACTATGAAGCAGTAATTTGACAGCGGGGTTGGGGGGGGGCAATTTCTTGATGAGCCCAAAGGAAAAATAACTCTTTTTTTCCTTTCCCCCTGGTCTTTGGTAACCGATCATCTACTTTATGTCTCTGAATTTGCTTGTTTTAAATATTCCGTGATATTTGAGCTTTGTGTCTGGCTTACATATTTTGTGTTGCATAGTATCTTCAAGGTACACCCATAGCATTGATCCAGAATATCATTTGTTTTTTTAATAGCTGAATAACACTCTGTTTAATGTATATTTTATTTATCCATTTATCTTTTTTTTATTTGGTACCTGGAATTGAACTCATGACCTTGCCCTTACCAGGCATGCTGTGCTGCTAAGCTATATCCCTGGCCCTCCATTTGTCTTTTGATGGACACTTGGATTGTTTACACATTTTGGCTATTACAAATAAAATGTCACAAAAAAGAACTTTGTTGTACAGTATGTCTTGTCCTTGGGGTGTATACGTAGGAGTGGATTTCCTGGATTGTGGTAATGTTATGTTTATTTAACTTTTTGAAAAATTGTTAAACCATTTTCCACAGTAATTGCACCATTTCATGTTCCCATCAGTAATGTAAGAGGTTTTTAAATTCCTCATATCCTTTGCCAATACCTCATTTCTTCTTTGATTATAGCCATTCAAGTAGGTGCCAAGTGGTATCTTATTGTGGCTTTGATTTGTAGTTTCTTTTTACAAACTACAAATACCTTTCTTCATGGTTGTTTGCTCTTTCCATACTTTATTCAGGAAATGTCTGTTCAAGTCCTCAGCCCCTCCCCTTTTTAAAAAAGTATGATCTCTGCTGGGGACGGTGGTTCATGCATGTTATCCCAGCACTTGGGAGTCTGAGGCAGGAAGATCTTCATGAGTTTGAGGCCAACCTGGGTTACATAGTGAGTTTGAGTCCTGCCTAAACTATATAGTGAGACCTTGTCTCAAAAACAAAAAACATGCAACTTTCATTTTATTTATTTTCCCAGAGGATGATAGTTTTTCTTCAGTCCTTAAGGACTGACTCCGTATGGGAATTAATGGGGGTTGTGAGGCAGCATTAGCAGGTCTAAATCAGGGTGGTGAGGGTGGTAATGTTTGGTCCTTCTGTGTTTCATGAAATTGATTCCTGACAACCTTGCCATGGGTGGCACAACTCAAGCAATGATGTAGTTTCACAAGCCGCTTGGGAAGTACGTGGACACTGAGGACACTTAGTTTGGTCATGTCCCTGAGAACTGTGTCTTTTACTGTGTTTCAGATTTATTTTTGTGTGTATGTCATGCTGAGGATTAAACCTAGGGGATCTTTGCCAATGAGCTATATCCCCACCCCTTTTTATTTATTTGAGACAGAGTCATGCTAAGTTGTCCCTGTTGGGTTCCAACTTGTGATCCTCCTGCCTTGGCCTTCCAGGGTGCTGAGATTATGTATGGCATACTGACCCCAAGGTTTTTAATTTTGATGAAGTTCAATTTATTTGTTTTTTTCTTTTGTGGTTCATGCTTTTTTTGCTACTTTAATAATAGAATCATCAGCAAATTTATCAGTTGGCATTAAATGATTTTCATTAGTGATCCCAGATTAGGTTGCTTTTTTGGGTCTGAGATAAAAGACAAAAGAAAAAATAATCCAAAAGCAAAAAAAGGGACCAGTATTATGCAGGATGGTGGGGCAGGAGGATTGCATGTTTGAGGCAAGACTGCACTACATTACAAGTTAAATGCTAACCTGGACTATATAGTAACACCCTATCTCAAAACAAAGTGAAAAAAACCAAGACAATATTGCTAACATTGAGCATTTGCCTGGCAAGTGCAAGGTCCTGAGTTCGATCCCTGGTACAAAAAAAAAAAAAAGTGAATTCCCCATATTTACAACTCTCACATTCCTTTTAGAAACTCCATATTAAAATATTGATTAAAATAGCCTCCCCCAGGAGGAAAAAAATCCATATAAAATAGGCTTTTCCTACTTGAGGTTTGAATATACTCTGTATATTTTCTGTCAGATGATTTGATAATTACTGTTTTCTTTTAAAGTATAAAAACACATATTAAGTGCCCTCCTGATATACTTAACATTCTGATTTTTTTCCCCCTAGCTGATCTGAAAAGAACAATTGCTGTCCTTTTGGATGACATTTTACAACGCTTGGTGAAGCTGGAGAACAAAGTCGACTATATTGTCGTGAATGGCTCAGCCACTAACACTACCAATGGCACTAATGGGAATTTGGTGCCAGTAACCACAAATAAAAGAATAAATGCCTCGGGCAGCATTAGATAGCAGTTGAAGATCACCTTGTACTGCTATGTATATCCACTCTGGATTCTATCCTGTCACAGAAAAGCTTTTTAATTGCTGGCTAGGAGAGAGTAACACTTTACAATAAAAGCCCAACATTTTTAAGGAATTTGCTGGATTCATGGAACTCTAATTCTGTATATACAATTTTAAGTATCACTAGTTTGCTTTCAGGCAAGTCTTCCGTGCTGTACTACATCCTTAAAGGGAGTTTGTCAACATGGTTGATGTAGTAAGCAGGTAGGAGATCTTTGTGTAAATGTTTTGTGTTTGAGGTCATGCTGAAACAGAAACACTAGAAGACATAAATTTGTTTTCATAAAATATTTATTGAGTATATAACATGTTTTCAGACAAGCGGAGAATATTGTTACTGAATCATTCTGTCATTTGTTCTCAGTAAATGTAACTGTTCAACTAAGGCTATTGGCAAGTTGCTTACTTCCAATACTCTATTTTGTTACTCAGATTATGAACAGAGAAATGAAGTATAATGTTAAAAATAATGTTTTGAAATCATGACCCAAAGAATGTCTTCATTTGCACTATCCTTCAAAATAGAGGAAGGTTAATTGTTGTATATTTTTAAAAATTACATTTGTAAGTATAATCTTGAAATGGTAGTAGCCACTGTCCATAACCTAGTCTAAACATTGGGGGCAATTTAATAACAACATTAAAGTTGTATATCTAATCTCATCTTTAAAATTTCTTACATACATTCTGAAGAATAAAAATATTTTTATGATGAAATGAAATATAACTATAGTCATGATTTTTCACATACGTGAGTGTTAATTTAAAAGTTAACCCTTTAGCTAGGTGCAGTGTTATACACCTGGTCTCAGCTACTCAGGAGGCTAGGGCAGGAGAGTTGAGAGTTCAAGGCCAACCTAGGCAACTTAATGAGACCGTCTTTAAAAAGCAGAATGAAGCTTAACTCTTTTAGCGTCTAAGAGATCAGGAAAAGCACATGGTTTCCATATTTGGGTAATTTTTGCTTCTGTTCTGTTGGTGGGAGAGGAGGAGACTCAAGGACTTTTGACAGATGTATATAATACAGGTATTTGTGCTGCATAAATTGCTTGGAAAGTGCTACTATTTATGTTATGTCAGCGTACCCTGCTTTATGAAATTTTGGATTAGATATACATCTTACATAATGACCACTTAAAATAATTAAGAACATTTAAATTATAAATATTGACTATCTTTTCAGGGAAGCAGTGACTGTATACAGCACAAGAAAACTTAATCTTGGGTAATTCTAGTATAGAACAAAGTGCACCTTTATTTAAATTTTCCATGTAGCAAATCTGATAGTTACCTGGTGCCCTGTGTTTCATAGTATTTATTCTCTATAATAACTGCTCAAGTGCAGCTAGCTTCTAGATTTAGACTATATTGAATTTAATTTTAGATATTATATTGTTCATTATTACAATATGCTACCATAAGTAGTAGCATTAATTATAATATTTTGTTGAAAAAAGAATGAGAAAATATTATTTCATGAAGATAGCTTTCCAAACTATGTTCTCTGTACCTTTAAATGAAGAAATTAATTATATACCACTACCAGGTGAAGTTTGGAATAATTGTTCTCTTTTGATTAGATGTAGACATTTTTGTTTTTTGTTTTTGTTTTCAGAGATGAAATAAAATATATTATTTGTACTTAATGTGTTATATGCATTTTTCTTTAATAGTGTTTATGTACCTGATAAATGGTAATGATTAAAAGGAATCATAATTTTGGGTTTGTGTTGGGTGTGGTGATGCATGCCTATAATCCCAGCACTCAGGAGACCGAGGCAGGAGAGTCGCTCTGAGTTTGAGGCCAGCCTGGACTACATAGCAAGACCCTGTCTCAAAAAAAAGGGGCGGGTATTGGTTTGTTTAATCGGCTCTAGATAATGTTTTTGAAAGGAAAATTGAAGGTTAGGCAGTAGTTCTTCTGGTTTGATACCTTAGCTAAGGTAATGGATCTCAGTGTAGGGTCAGAGGGAACAAGTCCAGATTGTGATAAGAAGTAGGTGCTAGACTTGTACTCTCAAATTGAAATTACCTGTTGATGGGGGAAGGCAGGGATTGAACCCAGTGCCTTGCATGTGTTAGGCAAGTACTTTACCACTGAGCTTATTAGTTATTTATACTTTCAGTGAATCTCAGGTAATTAGGACTTAACACAGAGAACATCATTAAAGGTATTAACAATTTAATGAGACTTTCACATTTTTATTAAAGTGAGACAGGAAAAAAGGGCCTGATTCACCCCAAGAAGTACTTAATTTTCTTCCATGGCTTCCTCACCTTGCAACCAGCCCACTACATCAGCACCCCATGGCTGCTCTGGGAGCTATTTCCTTCAGCTGCAGCATGTTCAGTCATGGTCCTGTCAGCCTCTCTTGATGATTTCACCCCTCTGTAGCTCTCATTCCGATCTGCAGAGGCCCCCAACCCATGACCAGTCTGCCTGTGCACACGCATGAGCCCTCCTTTTTTCCTTTATAAGCATCCCCCTCATGCCTTTAGTGGGTTCAGCCTATGTGCTGCTGTCTGTGCTGCAGCATGAGTCCTAATAAAGCCCCTGCCAGATGCTGTATTCTTCCCGATTAGCATGATCCACTAGGAGCTGGTAATAAAAAGCGTTGCTGGTAACACCAAAAAAGTGGCCAGCAGTTGGTGCTTACAATACTCAAGATAGCTAGCAGCAAATGACAGAGAGCAATGAAGAGTAGGTGGGAGCCACCATCTCTGGTAGCTAGAGTTCCCGAGAACTGCAGGTAGTTGCTGACTCTGAGCAGCAAGAAGGGCCACTGGCATTCAAAGCCAGGGCTATTAAAACAAAGAGCTACACTTTGCCAATTTGAAATTTCTATATGAATTGAGCAGAACTCTCAGTTGATTTAGAAGCTGATGTGGGGTCCGTCTCTTTAGAATGCCCAGAGAAACAGGGCAGACTGGTGACAGAGGCGTACCACTCAGGAACAAGCCTAGTTTGATTTCTGTCTCATATGCAGCCCAGAATTCATGTTAGCCAGTAACAAGAGGATCTTTGATTTTACTTTAAGCACTATATTCAATAGTGCTTAAATTCAATAGCACTATAAACAATATTTAAATATTTCAGATAGTTAAGGAGAATTTGGGTTTCATTAGTCTTCGAGAAATACTTGGCTAGGGATATAGCTCAGTGACACAATGCTTGTCTGGCAAGTGTGAGGTCCTGAGTTTGATTCCCGTTACTAACAAAACAAAACAAAACAAAACGAACCAGTTGGGTGCAGTGGTGCACGCCTGTAATCCCAACATTCAGGATGGTGAGGCAAGAGGATTGCCGTGAATTTGAGACCAGCCTGAGCTACATAGTAAATTCAAGGACTGCCTGACTGTATAGCGAGACCCTGTCTCAAAAAACAAAATAAAACAAAAAACAACCCAAGTCCCCCCCAAAACTAATGACCTTGACATTGGAGTTAGATAGGTTGTATTCAGATCTCTTTTCAGAGACAGAACATCTTTATGAATTTACAGAATCTGCCTCATCTCATTAATTTATACCTCAGAAACTTGAAATGTTTGCATTACAGCCACTGACTTGCAGATTTGGTTTAGATGCAAACAATGTTACGGTTTTAACTGAGCCCTTTGAGTTTAGTGGCTAGCAATACAGTTACATTGTTTTCCCTTCTATCAAATGTCTGCTTGAAAGAGTGGGTCATAATACAATGAAAGATACAAAAACAAGACAAAAATGCTTAGAATAGAGAAAGAGATCCTTTATTAAGAAGAATCTTCCGTGAGTTCGAGGCTGGCTTGGGCTACAATGCGAGCGCAAGGCCGGCCTGAGCTACATAGTGCGACCCTGCCTCAAAAAACCAGGGCCGGGAGTTTGGCTCAGTGCCTTAAGCGCCTGCCCTGGCAGGCGCGAGGTTGTGAGTTCAATCCCCGGTGCCTCAAAAAAAAAAAAAAAAAAAGAAGAATCTTCCTGTTTTCAACTTTGTGAAGAGGTGTAATAACATGTGTTTTCTTAAAATATGTCTCTCTAAAAACTATTGCATGGCCGGGGATATAGCTCAGTGGCATAAGCATTTGCTTGGCAAGCGCAGGGTCCTGAGTTTGATTCCCAGTACAAAACAAAACAAAACAAAACACACACACACACACACACACACACACACACACACCCGCCTCAAAAAAAACTACTGGAGCCAGCCCCAGGAGGTTGAGGTCCATTGTGATGATCCAGAGGAGTAAAAAAGAGACACACTGCTGAATGGTGAAGACCCCACTCAGCACATAGCTTTCCTACCCTGCTTCCCCTTTCCCTTTCTTTTTTCTTTTTTCCCATGATACAGTCTTTATTGACATGTGAGTTTGCATTTGGTGTGCTTCTTTGTTGTTACATGTATGTTGATAATCTGTCAAACCACGGCTCAACCTTTCTTAGTTTGAGAGCAACAAATACAGCACTCAGGTCATCTGTGGGTCTGTTTCTTGTATCAGTTTTGATACAACTGAAAGCTGAAAACAGCTGCTCCCAAGCATAGGATGATTCGAACAAAGTAAGAAAAGCAATCCCAAGTGCTTTTGTTGACTTAAAATTATTTGGCAGAGTCCCACTTTATGGATTTTATTTTCAGAACTACCAGCTGTACTCTCCTTTGTCATCCTTTTGCACTGTATCTTCGCAAGTGTTGCACACAGTTCATATAAATTTTTTCCAGGTAAATCTTTCTTGAAATTTCAATAGCTCCACTTCCAGATTTCAAAATGTAACCAGTATAAGCTAAAAAGACCAGGTTCTTCAAAACTGGCTTTATCTGGAGCAGTAAGAAAATACAGGTTTGTCTCCTTATGAAACTAAAAACACTAAAATTCTCCTTTGCAGCTGCTACAATGCTAGAAAATTCCTTCTAGATTTCCTGGTGGCTTGTTAAGATTGTCTGAAAATGGTGAATTTTCTAAATACATTTTTAGATTTAGAAAATATTTCAGTTGCCCAATTTCAAAGTTTTTAAAAAATACGCAGTTTTCTCTCAATGTTTTTTTCTCAAATGTTTTGACGTTACAAGTCATCCTTTGTTTTCCCTGTACTTTGTGCAGTTTTTTTGTTCATTGAACTGGAGTGTAAAATTTCTTTTTTTTTTTTTTTTTTGGCACCAGGAATCAAACTCACAGCCTCACACCTGCCAGACAGGTGCTTAAGCCACTGAGCCAAACTCCCAGCCCAAGAGTGTAAAATTTCTTGAGACAAAAAAGCCTCCACACACCACTGTAGATATCTATCCCTGTGTTCTTCCAGGTAGACGCTAGTTTCATGTGCTCCTCTCTCATGATGTCACCAATAATATAATACAAAATTACTGTTACCTTTGCATTATTACTCATACCTGTGCTTTCATCTGACCACATGGAGTTAACAGTCTGCCTTTTGTAAGTCAGCGTTGAGCTGCTAGTATCATTTGCTATGCACAAAACTTATTTTCACAGTTTTTTTTTTTTTTTTTTTTTTGGTCTTTTTGAGATAGGGTTTTATTATGCAGTTCAGGCTGGCCTTGCGCTCACTGTGTAGCCCAGGCTGGTCAAACTTGCAAGGATTCTCCTGCCTCAGGCTCCCAAGTGCTGGGATTACCGGTAAGCGCCACCACGCCCTGCTTACTCTTTCCCTTTCTTAAAAAGCTCATTATACCTGACTCCCCAGGATGGCATTTTGAAGAACTTTAAAGTTGAGCCTGTCCATTTTCCAATATGCTGGTCCTTGAATAAACCTCTAATACTCATCACCTGAATATTGGCCTTCCAGCAGTGGGCAGCCTGGACCTTAATCCAGTAACATTTGTAGGATTTTTGTTAGTTTTAAATAAATAACAGACTGGCTTTGTTGAGGTTGTGTGATGTTTAGTTTTTGAAGAATCCACCAAATTGTTTTCCAGAGTGGCCTTACCATTTTGTATGCCCAGTGGCGATGTATAAAGAGTTCTATTTCTGCATCTTCATCAACAGTTGTTATGTCAAACTTCGCTATTCTCACCCTATAATTAAATCACTAATCATCCCTCAGCTGAAGCCTAAGGGCATCCCTTTGCACATTGTGCAAGTTCTGTCTCTCTGTGCAGTACTTAGTGCTTTGCTTTGCAAATTTATTTGTACTATTATTCTTGAATTCTCAGGTTTTCCTCTTCAACTTAAGGATCTGACTGTGTTTGGATTCTTCTTCCCTGCATTGTAAGTTTGAAACTTACACAGTAAACTGGGGCCATGATAGGGCTCGGTTCATTTTGCTTCTCTCAGGAATCACTGTTCTATGCTGCTTCTGTCCCATGTGTGAAAACTGTTGTTTTATTTAGTTTGTCCTGTTTTTTTATTGTGTAAGGTGGAGGAGCAGTGTATTAGTTTTCTGCAATTGCCATTAAAGAATGATTACAAAATTGGTGGGTTAAAACACCATTTATAAAAAATAGAAAGGGTTGGGAATGTAATCCTATGCTCGGTCTCCCATACTGAAACAAACAAACCCAGAATTCTTGAGTTCTGGAGTTCAAAAATGTGAAGTCAGTTCTAGTGGCTGAAATCAAGGTGCTGGCACAGCTGGGGTCCCTCAGGAGCTGTGTGAAGGTACAAATACATTTCCCGCTCTTTCCAGCTGCTAGAACTGTGTTCTTTGCATTCCTTGGTTCACTGGCCCCACTTGCCATTCCAAAGCCAGCAGTGTGACATCCAGGTTCAGCCATCACATTGTCTTCTGTGGTCAAATCTCTCTCTCTGCTAAGGACGCTAATTACATTTATTGTCCATTGTATAATCCAGGATAGTGTTTGTGTAGTCAGCTATCCTTCTCTGTGACAAAATACCTGAGATAAACAGTTTAAAGGAGGAAAGAATTTTGGTTTATGGTTTCAGTCTATGGTCACTTGGCCCCACTACTTTGGACCTGAGTAACTCACTTAGCTTACAGTTTCTGTCAGAATAGGGATCCAGGCACAGGTTAGCGAGGTCTTCTACTTCAGTGTTTCACAGTTGCAATCAAGATATTATCCAGGGCTGGGTCTTTTTTGAGAGCTTGACTTCCACATTCAGGTCACCATTGACAGGGATCAGTGCCTCCTGGGCTTTTGGATTGAGAACTTCACAGTTCCTTGTCGACTGCTGGCCAGATTTTGTCCTGGGTTCCTTACTATGTCAGACTTCCAGTTTGACAGCTTGCTTCAATGAACTATAAGCCAAACAGGCAACAGAGAGAAGTCTGCTAACAAGATGGAAGTCACAGTCTTACAGTCTAATCACAGAAGTGACATCTCCTAAATGTTAACATGTTTTATTGGTTATAAGCATGCCACACGAAAGAGACGGATTATACAGCGTTGTAAATACCATAAAGTGGGGCTTTGGGGCCGTCTTAGTGTTTACTAGAGTGACATCCATGTGCCACTACTTACTTCTTCCTCTCCCATGTTTCATTTCTGAACTCATTGTAATCACCGCTCCACCGCAACTACTTCCAGTAACTTCACATTGCCAAATCCATGACCAATTCTCAGTCAACTGTCTTAAACTATTTGAACAGTATTTAGCACAGTTACTCATTCTCTCCCTTTATAAAAAAATACGATCAAGAGATGGAGCGAGGCTGGGTATGGTGGTGCATACCTGTAATCCCAGCACTGGGGAGGCTGAGGCAGGAGAATTGCTATGGGTTTGAGGCAGCTTGCTACATAGTGAGTTCAAACGCCAGCCTGCACTGCATATACAAACAACAAACAAACAAATAAAGATGGTGTAGGGGAGGGAGAGAAAGGGAAGTAAAAAGGATTAGGATGTGTTATGTACACGTACCAACTCCCCATGATGAATGTAACCATTATGTATGCAAACATGCACTAATAAAATTTAAAAATTTAAAAAATAAGAAAAAAATTATGAAAAATCCAAATTTACTCAAAGTAGGAAGAGTACCACTCTTGTGCTCATCAACTACTTTTAGTAGTTGTCAATGTTTTGCCATACTTGTTTCAGAAGTCACCAATCATCCCTTTTTTTGTTTTTAATTTATTTACTTTTTGCTGAAGTGTTTATTTATTTATTTATTTATTTATTTATTTTGCAGCACCAGGGATCAAACTTACAACCTCGCACCTGCCAGGGCAGGCGCTTAAGCCACTGAGCTGAACTCCCAGCCCTCGTTTTTTAGGCAGGGTCTCACTATGTCGCTCAGGCCGGCCTTGTGCTCACGTTGTAGCCCAAGCTGGCCTCGAACTCACAAAGCTCCTCCTACCTCAGCCTCCCAAGTGCTGGGATTAAAGGCGTGCACCACCACGCCTGGCTTGCTGAAGTATTTAAAACCAAATCTTAAATGACATATTTGATATTTTATTCCTAACTACTTCATTATGCTTTAAAAGACAAAGATTTTTTCTTATATAATCACAACGTCATTTTCATACCATTGTGGTAAAATTATACTCAGATTTATGATCTTGTAGGATCTGCTTTGCATTTGATTTTTTTTTTTTTTGGTGTTGGAAATTGAACCCAGGGCCTCACACGTGCTAGGCAAGTAAGTGGTTTACCACCAAGTTACATTCTCAGCCCTGAAACAAACATTTCTTAAAACTTAATACAAGCTGGGTCTGGTGGCACACATTTGTAATCCCAGCTACTTGGGAGTTGGAAGCAGGATTTCAAGTACCAGACCAGACAGGGCAATTGAGTGAGATTCCGTCTCGAAATAAGAAACAAAAAGTGCTGTGCTTGTAGCCTAGCATGCACTTGTCTAGTTGTGTGAGACCCTGGGTTCAGTCTCTAGTACTGGAGAACAAAGGAGAAGGGGAGAGTAGAGGAGGATGAGGAGGAAGATAAAAGAGGAAGAGAAAGGGGAGGATACAGAGGAGGAGGAGGCAGAGGAGGAGGAGATATACATCAGCGTGTGTGGCTTAGTTTTCTAATTCTATCATTCCTGCTACATTTATTGACTAGAATTTGTCTAGAAGAATTTTCTTATATCCTTTATGATTATTTGGTTACCTTGAAATACTTTCCTCACCAGAATGATATTGTAGTTTAGTTCTAATGCACCCTCAAAAACCTTCTGTGTGTGGCAGGTGATTGGATCATGGGACCGTGTGCTTGTCAGTGAACTCGTCCATTGATGGGTTCACAGCTCAATATGCTGTTAGGAACTGGGCCCTGGTTGGAAGAGGTGAGTTACTGGTGGCCTGACCTGGAAAGGTGTATTTTTTTTCCTGGCTCCTCCTCTCTCATGCTCTACTTCCTGGCTGCCATGTTTTGAACAGCTTTCCCCTGCCATGCCTTCCATCATCCCACTTCTGCCTTGGAGCCAGTTGACCATGCATGCATGGACTGAAGCTGTGAGCCAAAATAAACCTGTCCTCCTTGAAGTTGTGGATGTGGGGTGTTTTGTCCCAGTGATGGGAAATTGACTCATACAAATAGCAAGGAAGATATTTCTTTCTTTTTAATTATTTAATTTTAGATGATCTGTTGATTACTTGTGTGGTAGCCATTGAATTTTTGTTTTTGTTTTGCTTTGTTTTCTGAGACAGGGTTTTACTATGTAATTCAGGCTGGCCTCCAAATGGAGGCAGTCCTCCTGCCGCAGCCTTCTGAGTGCTGGGATTACATGAATGTACCCCCACATCCAGCTTCTTTTTGTCTTCTGATTGATTTTCTGAGATAGGGTCTTGTACTTCCTGTTTTGGAGCTGGTGAACCATGACTGAAAATGTGAGCCTAAGTAGATCTCTCTTCCTTTAATATTTGGGTGTTGGGTCATTTGTCCCAGTGGGAAGGAAGATGATGGAGGTACACACACTTGCAATCTGTCTGGAGCTCTCTTTAGTGTCTGTGTGGCTCATTCTCTTGCTTCCTTCTGGATGCTGATCAAGCCACAACCTTACTAACCTGAACTATAATGGCCCATCATCTTCACTCATTATGCCCTTCAATATGCTTTCTTCTTCTTTATAATACTTAACATAGGGCAACCCACTTGGGGCCCCCTCTGTCTCTCTCTCAGACAGAAGCTTTCTTTCTCTCAATAAATATATTTTGCTCTTAACCTCCATTGTTCCTAAAATTCATTCTTTGATTTTAGAGAACACAAACTTGTACCAGACATCTAGTGAGTTGGTAGTTTCATTCCCCTGTATCATCTGGAGGTCTTCCACTGAGATCATTGGATGGAGACACGGGCAACTCACTGCCAAAGTCCCATACTCCTTCAGAATGCATTCTTAAGTTCTGAAAGATGTTCAATCCTT
>RJWM01015827.1:18589-46972 GCA_004363535.1 Dasyprocta punctata | reverse complement strand
CCTCATCTTGTAGTACCCCTCTGGCTGAACTCTACAAGCCATTTATACCTCCCTCTTTTCTGTCCCTTTGGTTATCTACTTCCCTCTGTCCTAAAACCATTTACTTCCTCCTCCTATGCAACTGCTTAGCTTTTGGAGTATCTGTATTAAATGAGAGAAAATGACATATAACATTGTTTATATCATAGGACTCTTGTAAAAATGAGAAAAGATGATGAATATAGAAATCAAATATAAGTAATAGGTAAATATATAATGGAAAATATTAATATTAAATTGAAATATGGGAGGACTTGTTTTCATTTTATCTCAAAAGATGAACTATTTGTGAAAGTATTGCTTTCCTGGGTGTATTATGTTGAATAGCTTCTCCCTTAACAAAATAATTTAATGTGTTGTGGACATTGAGGAAGTTTGAATTGATGTTGCATTGACCTTCTTGTGGTCTTCAGTAGGTTTTTCTGTTCCAGCTTCCATCATTTCCTCTCCATAGCAGCAGTCTAGTAAGTGCTTTTTATGTTGTTTGTTGTTTTTCTTTAATCCAGTGGTAATGATTTTGTTCACATAACATCTTCTGCCCTATTCTCCTTGCAGTCTTTGGATCTCCAACAAGGATTGCTAGATAACACTTTACTGTTAAAGAGATTTTACTTTGAAAAAAGGGAACTGCTTTAATTTGTAAGTTACTTTTCTTTGCTAGATACATTGTTAATCAAAGAGAGCCTCACAATAAAAAAAATTCAAAAGTTCAGGATGGTTTAAGAATGTATATCTTTTACCTTTTCAAATTGTACAGTCTTTTTGTTTTGCTTACATCATCAGAACACAGTTCAATACCTCAAGCCTAGTTTGTCTTGGAATTAAGAACAATTTTCCTTCAAACCAGATGCTCCCTTTAGGCATTTTTGTGATGTTGTAAATTTTTGCTACTTAAAAAATTAAAGATTTTACTTTTCCTGAAGTAGACTTTCTTCCTTTGAGAAATCAAAGTATACCTATTAATAAGACAATCAAAATATAGGAAGCAAAAAGAATATAGAACACAGAAAGTAAAATAAAATAATATAGAGATTTACAATCCTACCGATTTAATAATCTTTCACTATTTTTGGTGTATTGTACTTCTAAATTTTCCACAATAGTAGGTAGTGAGGGAGTAAATTATATTTGAAAATGAAGTTATGTGTATATGCTTTTTCTTTTAATATATTAGAAACCTCTTTTTCTATGATTACATAAAATTTTACCATATCAGTTTTTTTAAAGATTGTATCCTCTTGTACCATAATTTAAACTCATATCCCACTAGTGACTACTGAGTTTATTTCAGGTTTATCATGACCAAAAAAATGCTCTTAAAGGTCTTTTTCATTAGTCTGATTACATTCCTATTGTGTTACACCTTGAATAACAAAATGTCAAAGGCATATCTCAATTTACACTCTTTTAATGTCTCCTATTACTACTGAAATGATAACATGTAATTTATCATTTAAAAAAGCCTACATGCTGGAAAATTTTTATCATACCTTAGTTTTCTAGCCCCTTAGATCTAAGTTGTTTTTACTCTATAGAGTTGTTATGATGCAGTTATGACATATAGTCACAGTATTTAAGGATGTTAATACCAATTTAAGATAAACTTCATAAATCTATGTATTATTGTCCTGTAATGGTGCACTCGAGAAAGTTACCCACGGGGAAACTGACATTCAAGAAACAAGTGAGATTTATTTCAAAAGCTGCAGCGGTCAGTCAGCTCAGGCTATTGAAGCTGCCGGCTGGCCCCAATTCCTTTATTCTCTTTCCTTATTTACTCCTATATGAGTGCACAAGGTCAGGGGTTACCATGGATATCACCTTTTTGCAGCACTGTCATTGCTTTGGAATGTTACAAGACCTTCTTACACATCTGGTTAATTGACACACAGAATGTGGGCACCAGGCAGTTTTGGTCCCCTTGAGATAAGCTCGTTTGTTGCCCTTTTTGTAGCTTTTATGGCCAATTAAGGGAGAGGAGGAGGCCTTTTGGAGGATTTGACCAGAGTTCATTTGTTTTTTAAAGTCTAATTGCTAGCTAAGCATCTGTGCTATAATCTATAGGCCAGAAAATAACTGAAGTTTTCAAGACTAGGGTTTGAGAAGGGTTTCAAAGAGAAAAGGGCAAAGAAAAAAACGCAAATAGTGGGGGTTACGAATGCCCTTGCAGTCCTTGTCTTTGTGTATAGGTGCAATAAAAGATACACTTACATGAATGTATTTTACTGAAATAATTATTTTATGTAGTTTGCATTGGCCTAAATTGTAGTTTGTTTCTGTTTTCACTTTTTGCAGGATGATTGAGTGACAGTATTGCATCTTTTAAATGTTTACTATTAGCTACAGTAGTCATTGATTATAAACGCCTTAAATTCAATAGCTAATATATATGTTATAAAACAAAGAATACCTAAATAGGACTTCAGAAGCAGTGATTCAAATATATGTGAAGAAATCGAGTTGTGGAAACTGATACTTCTATAAGTTTGGGGACAGCCCTTCATTTTGTTTCTCTTTATAAGAAAATATGTTTCTCAGATGTTTAACTAGGCATATAGCTCAGGAGGGGAAAAGCAAAGTGTTCATCCAGTTATCACATTTCTTGCTTTCATTAGTAAATTTTCTTTGTCATAATGATTTGCCCTCATTCATCAGGTTATTAAGAAGACATTTTTTTTCAGGCTATCTTTGGTTTTATTAACATGTATTTTTTTAAACTTGTTTACCATTAAGAAATAATGCTGTTTTTCTACAAGTTAGTGTCTGCATTTGACACATGTAAGTGGATATTTAAAGCTGATTCATGTTACAGTTAATTTGAGCAACTTCCTCGGAATCTGTTATGATAACTTTATGTTTTCCTTTTCCCTTGCCTCTTTCCCCCTTTTCCCTTCCCAATTAGTTATAAAAGTCTCAATGCAATCTTTCTTAATAGCTGAGTAGTACTCCATTGTATAAAAATACCGCATCTTTTTTATCCATTCTTTATGATTGATGGGCACTTGGGTTGTTTCTAAGATCTGGCTATTACAAATTGGGTTGCTATAAACATGGGTGCACAAATATCACTGTGGTATGATGTTTTCAGTTCTTCTGGGAAAATGCCCAGAAGTGGGATATCTGCGTTGAATGGGATCTCTAATCTTAGCTTCTTGAGGAATCTCCACACTGACTTCCACAGTGGTTGCACCAGTCTACACTCCCACGAGCAGTGGAGAAGAGTTCCTTTTTCCCCACAGCCCCTCCAGCATTTGTTGTTGGTTGAAATATGTATATATGTATATGTAAGATGACTAAAACAAACATACTGCTGAATGTATTAGTTAATACTCATATGATTAGATCAGTTTTACATGTCTATATCTGTTAATGTAAACAACCATTTGGAAGATAACGAGACTCAATATTGCAACCATTGTCAAGTTTCTATCATCCTGTTTTGTAAACCTGTAATGTTACTGTTGTGCATTTACTCTAGTCATTTGTCTCTTTTGCTTTTTGTCTTTCTTATATGTGTCTTTTTTTTCTCTTAAAAAAAATGATAACTTTATGCACACAAGTTTTTTAGAATAAACGTCAGTAAATCGAATTAAAGCTAAATGAAAAAATAGAAAACATAGGGTATTACTTGGGTCAGTTGGAGTATTGTCTTAAAATATTTTATGGTATAATTTTAATTATGCCACTTAAAAATTGTAGTCTAAATTTGACATTTTAATGTACTGAAAAACAAGTTTAGCTTTTGGTCCAGTGCACATATAGAAATACAGCCATTGTCACAGAAAGTTCTATTGGACATTTTGGTTTAAAAAAATAGGTAGCTAAATTAGGGAGTAGAATTCAGTGTGGATTTTTACTTTTTTATACCCTTTTAGTAATAAACAGTTGTTATGTAGGTGTGTTTCCATAACTTTCCAACTGTTAAAATGAAAAAGAATTCACTGAGAGACAGTTTTTCTTTTAGTTTTGACAGATCATTTGCAGTTTATGTTGTTTTTCTTGATTATTTGAGGTTGAGATTTATCTTTCAGTAGTTTCTCTCTGAACTCTTACCTCACTACAGTTAGCCCTTATAATTAGTTTAGTGGATTAAACTGATTTGATTAACTGCTTATTCCTTCCCTTAGCACACACAGAAAGTTAACATGGCATAAATATCCCTGAGCTGAAATCTGCTGTCTAAAGACCACCTGTGTATATGTCTTTCTTTAGGGCAGTGATTCGCAGATATGGAAAATGAAGTTGGTGAACCCATCTGTGTTGGCTTAGAGTGGTTGCCAATAATTCCTTCTGCTGCCAGTGCAGAGATAAGCAGTTAACTTTTACTTTTAAATAGTGATGTTGGGTACTTGAACATGGCACACTCTGTTTAACTGTTTAAGTGGCTTTCGAGTTAGCTAAGTGCATAAGGGGAAAAGAGTGGGGCACTCCTTTATCGTAGTACTCCTGGACACACAAGGAGCAAATGATAAAAATTTCTAAGTAGTAGAAACTTATTCTGTGTGGATTTAGGAAAGCAGTAGATATTCTATCTCTCCATACTTGCCTTCCCACATTTCGTCTAATTTCCCACCTTTAGTTGTAGGACAGGGTAGACATCCTGAACATCCTCCCACTGACCATCAGTGAGTAGCATTATATAAGATGGTAATAGCTTTTCTTGAATCTTGACTTGACCACTGCCTGCTGATCAAAAAAATCTATACTGCCAATTCTCTAACCTTGCTGCAAGTTTGAACTGCTTACCAATCTCTCACTGATAGGATATACATGTATTACAACTTTATATTCAACTACTGGTTATTTGTTTGCTGTACCTATGGGACAAAAAAGTATTTGGACATTTTTCCTTTAACTGGAAAATGGAATATGTAATCAAATTGAAAACAACTAGTTCACACCAACTAAACATGTATATAAGCCAGTCAGATGATGTGATTCTAGTATATATGAAGAATAAAACTGTGCACCATAACAGACCTATTTGACATTACCAGCTGGTGAGCCAGAAGGAAAAGATAGCTTACTTTATTACCATGAAATCCACAAACAAGATCTCCTTTCCAGAGGTTACAGGTAAAAGCAGGAGGTAATGATCTTTATGGCAGATGTTTTTTTGTTTGTGTTTTTTGGGTTTTGGTTTTGGTTTTGGTTTGGTTTTGAGACAGGCTCTCACCATGTAGCCCAGGGTGGCCTTAAACACCCAAGAATCCTGCCTCACCCTCTCAAGCGCTGGGATTACAGGTATGCACTACCACACCTGGCTGTAAGTGTTTTGTTATTTATGGCTTTTATTTTTTTCAGTGCTACTATCTTTGGTGGGGAAAAAATTTATTACTATAATAGGCAGATTAAATATAAAATAGAAGTAATCTCAATTTTAAAAGGGTGGCACCAGTAGCTAACTAGAGATAAAAGTCTACATTTGAGTAGCTTTTGCTCTTCTGTGGATTTAGCCGGGCTTTTATAAAACAATTTATCTTAGAGAATAGACGTGTGGTAGGGCTGGGGCTATAGCTCAGCATTAGAGCACTTGTTTAGCATGTGTAAGACCCTCCTGGGTTTAATCCTTACCACATACATACATACATACATACATACATACATACATACATAAAAAAGAATAGAAATGTGAGGGTATCATGCCAGATGGGTTAGTGAAAAGGCTTATGAAATGTTTAAGAATGATACATAGTAAAAATACAAGGTAAATGTGGGAAAAGATAAAAGAACATTGTTGAATAGGAACCACTTAAATTTTAAAATATCACAATTTATACAGAAATGCAGACATTTCTAAAATATCCTCAAGAAATATCCAAAAGAAACATTTTTTAAAAATTAGCAATTACGGCTGCCAATTAAGGTTTTTAGTTCTGTAATCATAATGACCTCATCAGAGGCAGTGTGAACATCTTTGAGCCATGTTTCAAGGAAGTTTTCATTAAAATTAGGATGTCAATTATACTGGCCTTTAAATTTTTTATTAGCAAGGAAATTATAGTGCAATCTTTTAACTGGTCTTGAAATCTCTTTAAACTCTCAGCTCAAAAGTATCGACTCATCATGTAATTGCATTTAACTTCATTCCCTTTCAAAAGCTTCTTAGGAAACAAATTAGTGCTGAGAGCTATTTATACTTGTAAATGCAGTTAAAATTGAAAAGTCATTTGGGAAATGCACTGATAATCTCTCATAATAGCAATGGTTGCTTTTCCTGTATTAATTTGAAATAATAAAGTGGGGGAAAAATCACTTGGTGTTTATAAAATGATGCGTATATTGGAGTTATAAATTAAGTGAGGTACTCATTCGATATTTTCTAGGTTCAAAAGTAATTTGTTCAGTTATATGAAATAGTTGATGTATTTCTCAAATTTTAATTTTCTGTGCTACTGCATGTTTAAAGTTATGAAACAAATATTTTCAAATTGAATTTAAAGTCAAGTCAAGTTTTAACTATTTAGTATAATTGACAGCAAAAGAGGTGTAGCTCTGAAGTGGAGCTAGATAGATCTCTGCATATTTATTATGTGTAAATTTCTATTTAAAAACATAACGAAGTAGAAGTTTATGTTTTTGACAGAGTGAATCATACAGGAATGTCATTTCTATATTATTACCAGTCATCATTTCCTTAGACTCATAGTCCATTGGACTAAGTAAAATAATAACTTCACTGAAAGATGCTCTTAATTCTCCAAGCAGCCTCACAGAACTGCTTAGCAATTATGGTTGCCAATTAAGGTTTTAGTTCTCTAATAATAATGACCTCATCACAGAAAAAATGGTATGGACATATTTGAGCTATGTTTCAAGGCAGTTAATTCTCCAAGCAGCCTCACAGAACTGCATGACATGGTTCTCTTCCACTGCAATAGACTACACATAAGTGATAGTAAGATTTATTAGGGTTTATTTTAAAATATACTTTAAATTTTTCCTTATCCATTTAACAACTTGTCTGCCTGTTGTATGACAGACACCATGACACTGAGGATGCATATGAGTAAGGTAGCATTGGTCCCTTTTTTAAAAAAAACTCAACCTAGCAAGAAATGAAAGTTAATAAAGAGTCTGTTATAAAAACCTAGTGTGATAAACTAACCCAGATGTATTGGTTAGAAACTTCTCAGAGGAAGTAAGAACTAGTTAGGAGATGGCAGTGATCAGATTTGCAGTGGGAGTGGTAATGGAACAAAGCAGAAGGAACTGGCAGGGTTTAGTTTTGAGCTCCACATCTCTAACATATCTTCAGTGTAAAGCAGTGCTGTTTAATGTTGATAATATGTCTTGAACTTATAAAATGTATTGTTGTATTCTGTATTTTAAAATACAATATTTGAAAAAGTAATGTGTACTTTTAAAAATTACTTACTAAAGGTCTGCTAAGAAATTGGGAGCTATAAAATGCAATATAAATATTTCCATTATGTATGGTATATGATGAATATTTGTGAGTAGAATAATTAAACCACCTGTCAAACTATCTTGAGAGAGTGAATTTACTGATCTCTTATAATTACGGTTCATCTCTCTTAGAAGATAAAATTATCTTGATATGGTTTTAGTAATATAAAAATAGAAATTTGAAAAATGTTAGACATTTTCTTAAGGAGTAAATCTAAGCAGTTCATTAACTTTTCAAATCTTAATGTGTATTTTCTAGTTCTGGTTTGTCTCCCCTTAGTAAAAATGTAACTAGCACTTTAGACATGATTTACATGTGTCTTTTTTAGAAAAAAAGTGAGCATTTCTGTTAGTGAGCCATATAAAAGAAATTTTCTAAGTGTTTACTTCAAGATGGTTAGTAATACAGACACTAATGTGAAGCCCAACAGTTGGTAAGGGTAACTTTTTGGGTTCAGTAGTTTGAGGTTCTTGTTTTCTTTTTTTTGCTTGTTTTAGTATTGGAGGTTTGGTGCAACCCCATGCAGCCAGCAGGGTCCCGAGAGGGGGCCACGGGAGACTAAGAAAAAACTAGACATATCATTAAAGGAAAGCTAGGACCAGATGGGATCTGACCTCTCTGATGGAAAGACAGTGATAGCCCAGCATGGTCTGCATCTTTATTTATACACAGTAAAAAGGGGGAAAGTGCATGATGGGGCCCAAAGTGCAAGGTCACAGTGTTTTGCTGAGAATCCTGAAAATGGACCATTCTCAGAGCTCTCTGTGCTGTAGTTAACAGGGAGAAACACCAAGGCCAGACAACTGCTGGATTGGCCTTGCTCTAGTCCCAACAACTTGTTCACATGGCTCACCTCTGGCACTCTGTGTTCTTGGGGCTGGCCTTGCTCTAACCCTAAATGTATGGTCTGTCTCCAGCTCATCCACTCCCCACAAGTGGTTAAACCCTCTGCTTTTGTGCAGAGCTATATTTCCAGTTCTTTTTGGATTATAAAAGTTTTTTGAGACAGGGTCTTGCTAAATTATCTAATCTAACCTCAAAATCATAGTCCTCCTGCCTCAGCCTCCAAGTAGCTGGGATTATGGATATTGTGTGCCACTGTGTTTAGTCTCAGTAGTATTTTTTTCATACTGAGTGCAATGACTTGTGTCTGGACTAAGATTATAATTAAATCACTATCTGTAAGGATATTACTGTACATATAGTTAAATTGAAGCACAAATTATTAGACCACCTTTTAAGATTATTAATGTCATTGTTCTTTAGTATTTTTCCTCTATCAAGGACTGTCAAAACTTGTACTTTATCAAGATTTACATATTCTTAGAACAACTTAGAAAAGAATGTAAAATTTAAGTTGTTTCTTTCTTTTTTTCCCATAGGAGTACCAAAATCTAATCTTCTGCACACCAGATCATTAAGGGGCCATAAAGACTGTTTTGAAAAATACCATTTAATTGCAAATCAAGATTGTCCTCGATCCAAGCTTTCCAAAAGTACTTATGAAGGAGTTAAAACCATTTTGAGTAAGAAGATAAACTGGATCATACAGTATGCACAAAATAAAGATCTGGACTCAGATTCTGAATGTCCTAAAAACCCCCAGAATCACCTGTTTAATTTCAGGCATAAGCCAGATAAGAAATTACTCCCACAATTTGACTCTCAAGTACCAAAATATTCTGCAAGATGGATAGATGGAAGTACTAGTGGCGTCTCAAATTGTACACAAGAAATTTTGGAGCAGAGAGAAAATACCGACTTTGGGCTTGCCGTGTTACAAGGTCCAGGTGCCACTTTGTGCCATGACAGTGTTTTGTGTCTTCATACTCAGAGCCAGACACAAACAAAAGAAGAGGCCGCCTTCCATCCAGAGGCCAATGTCCAAAGTCAGACTCTGCATTACAGCAGAGAGGAATGTAAGTAAAACGGGAAGAAAGGTAAAATGTGGTTTTTATTTTTTCTGGGGGGGGGGGGGTGGTTTTTACATTTTTTATGTGTGTAATATGTCAAGAATTTTGGTGTAGAATCAGATTTGTTAAATATAGTATTTAAATGATAGATTCACCTTAGCAAAAATGAGAGGTCTTAAAACTAGCCATTCTTGGGCTGGGGATTTAGCTCAGTGGCATAAGCGCCTGCCTGGTGTGAGGCTGTGACTTCTGTCCCGGTCAAAAAAAAAACAAAAAAACACTCATACGGGGTTAGGGATTTAGTTCAGTGGCATAAGCACTTGCCTTGCAAGTGTGAGGTCATGAGTTTGATCCCTGGTACAAAAAAACAAAAAAATTTTTAAAAAAATAAAAATTAAAAAACTACCCATTCTCTGAAATATTCTTCAGTATGTGCTACACATTGAAGTTTAGCAGTCCTATCAGTTGTTTTGCTATTTTTAAAGTGAATAAAATCACTTTATTGAATTGGCAATTCAGAATTCAGATAGTTTAGAAGTTCAACTTCAACTACTGACTAATAATCATTATCAAGTTGATAATACCTACAGGACTAATTGACTGGGGATGCCATTTAAAAGCAGAAGTCAGACATTTTACTAAAGGCCTAAAGGTAATGTGTATATTTAGTTAAAATTTTTAAAAAGTGGCTCATTTTGTCTGTATGTACTTCTATATATATAAAAATTTACAGAAAGTCAGGTAATTGTAGTTGACTTTTAAATCAAATTATTTTAGACCCAGAAGGGATCCTGAATATCTTTCATACAACTTCTTCATTGTACATGTGTGTTATCTAAGGTTGATTAACTAGATGAGCAAATGATTTTTCACAGTTTCCATAGTAGTTTTAAGTAGTATTATCAAATTGCAGATCATAAAGTGTGTAATATTCAAGCAAAATCAACTTGATGGCTAGTGATTACCAGTTTTTAAAACCTGAAATAGGATATGAGGTATCAGAAAGCAACAAACATACTACTAGTTTTCAATGAAAGTTTTGCTTCAGGATGAAGTTGGTGGTGTTACTCGTAGTGATGTAAAATACGTTTCTTACTGGCAGGGCAGTATGTTAGGATTTGAAAACTCCACACTGTGAGAGTTAATGAATACTGAAGTACTACTTATTGTTGTACTGGCAGGTAACTGCAGTTTCTTTTAAATAGGGTATTAGGCAGTTTATTTTCAGGATTGTTGTGATAACAATGAATATATTTTCATGTTTCAGTGAATTCAATGACGCTTGATGAGGTAAAACAACTGAATACAAAACTTCGACAGCGAATCCAGGGTAATGAATCAGTCTTGAGTGTTTTTTTAACATGTGCAAATTTTGATACAGAACATCTCCTATGACAGGTCATCATTAGCTTCAGCAGCATTTAAATTTGGAAATTGTATATTTAAACCTCTTAGTTCCCAGAACAAGAAGAAGAGAACAGCTTCTTTATGTCTTTCTTCCCTAAGTAAAAATGGAAACTAGAGTTGTTGTCTACTACTTACATTTTACCTTACACTACTGTGCAGGGCACCGTGGAGATGAGCTCCCTGGCAGTTCTTTAATGCAGGTAATATTAGTCCTGGTTTAGTTTGTCCTTTTTGTTTTTAATTATGGACACAGAAAAGGAGTGGGACTAGTATATGAACCATTTGATCCATCTTCACCAGCTTCAGCTATTATCCAAAAGCATAGCTAATTTTTTCTTTTTCTCTACCTGGAGCCACTCTCCTCATCCCATCTCTGTCCTCAGTATGAATTATTTTGAAGCAGATCCCAAGTAATTTACTGATTTTTCCATAAATACATCAAGATTTTCTCTGAAAGATATCTTTTTAAAAAACAATCACAACCTTAATATCACACCTTTTAAAAAAGCTACTACTAAGTCCTTAACATCAACTATAATGTTAACATGTTGATAGTTATTGTCCAAATTTCCTAATTGTCTCCTTTCCTTTTCTTTACAATTTATCCCCATTTAGGTGAGGGAGTTGCTCTTTATAAATTTGAAATTATTTACAAAGATTATGCCTTCAGTTAGTAGCTGATCAAGGATTCTAACCCCTGTTTTAACTGTAAAGCTAGTGATCTTTTTTAAACACAGTCTTTGAGAATAATGAAAATATTAATAGCAATAGCAGTAGCAGTTTGAACTTAACAAGTACTTTTGTGTACTTCACCAATACTATCTCATTTAATCCTTGAGTAACTCTGTAAGGTGTTTACTAACTTCAATCCTATATACAAAAAGAAACAAACTGAAAATCTTGCATGAAGAACATCATAGTAGGAACAAGGATTTGAAAATTCAGGTAATTTGATTCCACAACCTCTTAGAAGAGTATCCAGACCTGCAAAATAATAGGCATTCCTTGTCCATAAGTCATATTAAATACTGATTAAACCTACTTACAGATTCTAATACAAGGTGGCTCCATTTTAGTACTAAGGATGATTTCTACTGTGTATGTCCATAATCACTGCTTTCACTTGATGGACAAGAAGGATATTGTAGTCCAGTGAGTAATGTGAAATACAGAGACTTTGAAGGATTAACAGATAGGTCTTGAAGAAAAGCAGCTGTTTGCTTGATAGCAAGTCAATTTCTAAAACTCACCCGATGCATTCATTTAAGTAGGAGTTCTCATGTTTACTTAAAATATAAACCCCAAGATTAGCTTTCTTGTACTAAATATGAAATGCTTTTTAAATTTTACAGACGTTTTTGAAGAATTAACACATCAAGTGCAAGAAAAAGATTCTTTAACGTCAGAGTGCCATGGTCGTCATGTTGCCATTGAACAGCTTCACAAGAACTGTTCAAAGTTACCATGCCTGCAAGTAGGACGAACAGGAACGAACAACTGAACTAAATTTGTACAGACTTCATATACTCATATACTTGACTGGTCTGCTAAGCATGCACACTTCAAAGAGTTTGAAGCAAGATATGGGTCCATTATTTTATGATAATTAAGCTTGCAAAACCGTAAGGCAGTATTTATCTTTGTTGAATAAAGACCATTGTATTCTAATCTTTATAGGGTTAATTATTTGACTTCATTTGGGAATATTTTTCCCATAATTACTATGTGTCCCTCCCTAACTTTTACCACAAATGACTACTTACACTGTTACAGTGTGATTTTATGAAACATTTTTATGTAATTTACCTGCCAAAACAATAGTTTTAACAAACTCATAATACTCTGAACTACTAAAGACAGTTTTTTAAGAGGGAATGGAATTCATAGTATCACCTCTTATTTATTATGAGCAATATTTTAATATAAAATTTTATATGTAAAAATGCTATTTTAGGTATCTTCATTCTCTTTATAAATGTATTTGAATGGCTCTGAGTATTTACACTTTCATGTGTAAATATGTCCACTCATATTTCAGATCACTGCATTTTATTCTCTTAATAGAATGTTTTTACAGCTTTTATCTTACTTTCCAAAGATAAATGTATTTTGGTGTGGAAATCTATCTAGTTGAGTTATCTAATTTCTAAAACTTTAAGAAAGAAGTTAATAATTTTTAAAGCAAGTATTCGACTAAATAGAATACATTATTGTTTTCTAACAAAAACATTTCTGAGTTTGTTTAAGAAGAGAGTACTAATTTTTGTATGTCAGTTCATCTCCATAAAAATGATAAACTCTTTGATTTCATTATCACTTTCATATTTCAGTTAAAATTTGGACAGTCAGTCAAGCCTCACTTTCAAGTCAAATGTATCTTACCTTCCAATTGAAAACGTTGCCCCTCCACCCTTCAAAAAAGAAAATGTTCTATTTTTGAAAAATATTAGAATTATTCTTTGTGCCACTTTAGGATAAAGTTTCAAAAATCCTTAAACTCTGAATTATTTTCAGTATCACAAATTCTTAAAGCATTGTAAGTATTTTTCTAAACTTTACAGGGAAAGAGACAATTGCTTGACGCAAGAAAAACAAAACTCCTATTTCAATAAAATAAGGCCATGTTTAAAAGGATAAGTGTTACGTTTCTAAACATTTAATAGTCTTAAGCAGGTAGATATTTTTAATGTATTATACTAAGAGCTATAACCAATGCAGAATTAAAATGGGTTCTAAATTGTTTTCAACTGGTGCTTAAAATGTATTTATGAGGTAGATCTTTTGCTCAAAGAATCTACAGAAAAGCTCATAAATTTGGCAGCTTTTCCCATAAAGAGATAAATGACTTCTGCCTTAAATTGGTAGCCTATCCTGGCTTGGGTCAGAGTTTTAGTTTTGAACACAGTTTTTCAGTAGGTAAAGAAATGTCCAGTTGAAAGCAACTTTTTGTAGTGTTAAAATGTACTAAGTTGGCCTGGGGGTATTAATTGATATCCCATTGACTTTTGTTTTGTTTTTCTTTTAAAATATGATGTAACTGTCAAGCTTTTTAGAGGAAGCTTTTGAAAAATGGTTTTAATCTCTCTCAGTTCTTTTGAGTCATCCAAAATGAATTTAAAATTCTGAGAGTGGGGATGAATGCATTTGCCTTAGTCTTGATTAGCTTTAAATTGAATGTGTGCAATATGAAAATATGCAAATTTACAAGTTGGATAAAGACATGTCCTGATTGTGCCAGTAAGTATTTTAGTGCTTAGTTGTTACAGTTACATTTTCAAGTTGACTTTATTCTTTTTTGGCATCATGTGTTAAGAATTGCTAGCCAGGGTTATTGCACACATTTGGGCTTGTTTAGATAACTTAGGGACAGTCATAAAACTTTGGGATGCATTGCATTTGTTATCAGTGGTAGCATATTTCCAAAATATAGGTCATAGGCTTCAGTCCTGAATACAACAGTGTTATCCAAAGAAAGTGTCTGTTTATCTCTTAAAGTTTTTTCTGTCAAACACATAGCTTTACTAATGAGTTCGGAATAATCGACTAGAATTATGTGTGTACTAAATCTTAATTGGGGTCTGTGGTTTATTCCATTTAGGTAGTTTAAGTTAAGCTTGTTTTTAAGGGAAAGGTCCTCCTAAAATCTATCTTGTGGTGCTGGTACTCGCATTAGTATTTACTCAGATGACTTTCTAGAAGAAAGAAAAAGTTTTTTATTGAAGTATTTTGCACAACAGTTTATCCAAATATTTAGTAAACTTAGATATTTCTATGCGTTCTCGATTGAATATGCAATTATATATATGCAAAAATAAGAATCAGGGACAGAAATGAGTTCTAATTTGACAGAACTTAAACATCTTAAATACTGGTTTTCATAGCTGGTGATTCTTCTATGCAGTTAGTGCATTTTGAGGAGGTATAAGGAAGAAAATCTATTTGTGGCAGAAATGGTGAAAGACAGATTGCTACTCAGGCATTATTAACATTTTCAAAGTTTATAGGATAATGGGGAGTGAAATAAGACTAAAATTTTTTACATCAGATTTCATAATTTAGAAAGTTAAATTTTAAGTCAGGATGAAAAGTGAGTTTTAATCATGTGATATCTTTAAATATCAAAGAAACTTTTATGTGCCTACCATATGCAGGACCCTGGGTTTCATACCCAGCACCACATAACTAAATGGACGGTGTTTCTAATTTGTCCAACTTTATTTTAAGATTATCATCTTATCCTTTGATTCCAGTATTAATATCTAAATTCATCCTTTGAAAGGTATGCACTTTAGATACCAATAAAGATGATTTGGGCAGCTGAATCTTTTTATTCCATTTTGTAGTTTCTTTCCCAAAATGTTAGGGAAAAGAGACCTCCTTATTTTTCCAAAATACGTGTATGTTCAATTCACCAAAAGGTGCCCATTTTTATATACATTTAAGGTTTATATTTAAAATAACAAGTTTATGTTTGCAAGTGGTTTCAGAAATAAAGTATATTCTGGGTTTTTTTGTTTGTCATCTCAATAGACATTTTTAGCTTATTCTTTTTTTTTTTTTTAATTTGCTTATGGTACTAGGGATTCAATCCAGGACTTTCACACAGAGCTGTATCTCCAGCCTCTTTGTTTTTTAAAATCTATCTTGTCTTATTTTTGAGGCAGGGTATCACTGAGTCCCTAAGTTGCCCAGGCTTGGCTTGAATTTGGCAGTCCTTTTGCCTCGGCTTTCCAGGGTGCTGGCATTACAGCTTTATACCAGTCTGCCTGCCTCAGTTTTGTTTAATCATCTCCTTTGCCAATGAAAATGGTTTAAAGTACTTTCTTGTTTTTTAAGTTTATACATTGTTTCCCTTGGTGTCTATATTGTTGAAGCTTATAATTTTTGCTAGTTTTTTAAACTAAGGTTTTTTTAAATTGATTTGTGTTTAATGTTTACTACTTTTTATTTTGTTTCATTTTAGGGGAAATATTTGATTGTTAGCACTGTAAAATGCCATATAAAATGTATATGCTCTAAATTTAAATAGGAATTTTTAAAAATTAAATTATTTGTGTAGCTTATTAGGAGGTTCCAGTTAGTAACCATAAAAGTAGGTTACATGTGCATGAAAACTTTTAAATGGTACAGTGTTAAAGTCTTACAGTGTTATTTTTTTCTGACTTTTGCCAGTTCACTGACAGATACTATTACTTACATTAAAGTAAGACAGTTGAGTATTTTTAAATACTTATTAAGAGAGTTAATACTCTATAAAATTTTAAAAATATCTTTTCAGATGTGACTGTGAAGCAAAGATAATTGATTTCAATATGTAATTACATTTTTAACTTTAGCTTGGTGGAATTGATTCTATGAGAAAACTTGTGAAAATTAGAGATAAAACCCTCAACAGGTTATTCTTGCCAGGTTAATGTTTGTAGTGATAGCATAAAGGAGTTTATGTTCCAGAATAAGGTGATAAGGCTATGGCATAAAGGAGGAAGGCTCTAGTGACTGGGATATCAAAGCTGTTTTGTGTTTCAGTATTTTCATTTTACTTCATCTTTCACATTTGCCATTGTTGTGGTGCAGTCTGGCCTAGTAAGCAACTTCAGGCTATCGTTACCTTGATGCAAAACATTACAACAATCCCTAGCACTAGAAATTGTGGGGAGGGGAGTTACTTGCCCATCATCCATGGAGTCCTAGTTTGGAACATATAACTTCACTGTTACATTTGGTTTAAAAGAGCCCACATTAGTAATGCATTTTAGTGATTGTAAATTATCCCACAATTTTAAGCTTACTAAGATGTAACAAAACAATCATGGAAATGAGTTTTACCTGCCACTAAAAGAAGCACGCGTGAGTGTGGGTGTGTGGGTGTGTACACTTTGTTTTCAGTGTAAGTAGCATGTGCTTTGGTCACTGAACTTAAGTCTCTTTGTTAGTGTTAGAAATGTATTTCACAAAATTATGCTGAGACATCTGGGAAAAAAATGAAACTGCTGTGATTAAAAACTAAGTTTGTTTCAAAACAGTTTATTTAGACATTCATTTATATTTTCTTTGGAAACTGCAATAATTTATATATTTGTATTCTGCTTTGGAACTGTAACAATATATGCTTGTCTACTATTTTTAATTTTACAACAATAAAATAAGTATTTTGTTACCTGCTAGCTTCAGTGGGTGTTTGTAAGAGTTCCTTCTTGTTTTAATGTTTGACCTACATTGATGGTTTGTTTTGCTGGTTTAGGGGTATAAGAATTGTCTTACTAGGCATGGTGGTTCACACCTGTCAATCCCAGCACTCTGGAGGCTGAAGCAAGAGAATCGCTATAGCCATTTTGGGCTACATAGGGAGTTCAAGGCCAACCTGAACTAAATAATGAGAACTCATCTCAAAAAAAAAACCAACAAAAATTGTCATGCTGAAGATGTAGCTCAGTGGTAGAGTACTTGCCTAAATGTGCAAGGCCACAGACATGTTTGCTCCCCAGCACTGGGGGAGAAAAAGTAATATGATAATTTCTTGTGAAACTTTTACATCATCTTTGATATTTAATATTCCAAGTGTCCCCCGAGTCCCGATGCCAGAAATAAGTTTCCTGTGACTTACTGGAGGTACGTATAGTTTTTTAAACTGAGATGTAAGCCTGGAGGTGAAGCCACGTGATAGAGGACTTGTCTAACAATCATGAAGGACTTGGGTTCATTCCTCAGCACTGCTAAACAAATGGGGTATACTTTATGTATAGGAAGTATACAAGTTTGAACTTCAACAGGTATATACTGCTATATAACCATTACTCTCTTTGACCATTCCAGTCTCTGTTTCTCATCTTTCCACCCACTCTCCTGAGCCGTGTCACCATAATGTGGATGTGCCTGCCCTCGAATTTTATATGAGTACTCATAAAGTATGTACTTACTTGTCTCTGGTTTTTGTACTCAACTCTGTTCTTTTGGAATTCATTCATGTTAGCTCAAAGATTAGTAGTTGTTCCCATTTTTTACTGACTGGTGTTTCACTGTATGAATGTATTATAATCTATTTATCCACTTAGCTGTTTATGGACATTGGTATTTTCAAGTATGGACTAATAAGACTAAAACTGTAAGGATTATTTTTATATTGACTTTTTTTAAATATTAGAATTAGGAAAATAAAGTAATTGAGAATCACCCGTGGTTAGTATTATGAATGTGAATAATTACCGTTTTTATGAATGACTTTTAAAAGTAATTTATATGTTTTTGTGGTAATTTAAAACTAGGAAATACAGCTGAAAAGATCAGAGGCAGATTACAAAATAGGGAGTGTTTGAGAGTTAAAACATTTAATATTGTACTGGAATCATCTTAATAGTCACTGAAACACTTCAAAATCTAACAGTCTAAGTTGTGGAGGGTTTTTTGGTTTATTTTTTGTTTTGCTTTTTTCCAGAGAGGAAATAGAAACCAAGAATGTATATTTCTTTTTCTCTTATTCTAGATTTGTAAAGAACTTTTTAAAAAGTTCTAATTTTCAAGAGTGATCTAAATAATGTCAGTAGCTATCCTCCAAAAGGCTTCAGCCCCTCACTCAGTGGCCAGTTACCTCCATATCTGTTTCAAGCCTTTCATAAATCACACTTGCTTGTTCATTTCTCTTCCAAACCAGTGACTCTAAATTTTGAGTTTCATCATATCATGCCTTTCTCCATAGTTTCTCAATCAGTAGGTCAGGGGTGACCCTCAAGAAATCATCTAACATTCCCAGGTGATGTTGATGTTGATGAGTGCAAAGCACTTAGCAAACTGCTGCTTCAAATAAATTGTCGTACATTTACTTCCTAAAAGAATGTGATAATGCACACATTTTTCATTTATCCACTGAGCTCAAGCATTCCCTTACCATGGCTAGGTTGTTAAATGAATTGGTTGCTAAGTGAGGAGCTCTATATGGTATGTACATCACAATATTCAGAACAAAGAAATGATCAAAGAAAACTCCAACCTGATGACTGCTTTTACTTGTATAACTTACATGCAGTACTGTAATAGGTAACAACATAAAAACTACAGTACAATCAGCAAAAATTACAATACTGTATAAACAAGGTTTATGTACCAAAAAAAAAAAAAAGACATTGAAGCTCTATAAACAAGTTGTATAGAACTGTACAAAAAGAAATGATGGGTCTTACGTCTGACCCATCAAAAAGAAACGATGGGTCCTAAGTCCAAACAGTCATTAAACAGGCTATTCAAGGAGGATTATCTACTGCTACTCCACTAAAGATTTTTTAAGGAAGAACGCCATTGCCTACAGAACAAAAACCAATCCCCACTAGTCAGCATCCAAAGACTTGGCCAACATGTGGCATACACATATTGTCCATTTCGATTGTGTCACCAAAGAATTACGTGCTCCATCAACCCCCAAAAGGTTTTGGGTCTTCCCTGAGGATACAGAAGCCAACAAATGATTTTGTTCAGTAAAAAGGATTTTGCTGACTTTGGGTTTTTGTTATTTTAACCAGGATTGAAATGTCTCCGATTTAGTACCCAGGATTTAACAACAATTTTATTAGAGCAAAAGTGGACCACAATGCGTTGACGTACAGGTACAGGTAGGATAGTGGATTTGAAATGTGATCTTTAAAGCAGTTCGGCTATGAAGTAAAGTTGAGGGAGAGAGGATGTGGGGTTAAGGTTATTTTTTAAAATTTGGGAAGTACTTGAAAATAAATAGTAAGCAGACATCCTTTGGAAAAGGCCAAGGATGAAGAGGTAGCAATAATCAAAGGAATAAAATCCTGCCGAGGAGGCCCCCCCGCCCCATCCCGTGGCTTGCCTTTGAAGCATTTAGGCTCACGTCAGCCTTTGACACTGGAGAGAGAGAAAACTGCGGATGTTTTTGAAGGAGTTCATTGGAGAGAAAGGCGAAAAAGTTCTTAGGTGGCTGCTTTTATATTCTATGACAAGGAAGAACTGATAGGGTCAGAGGCTCAGCAAAGTGGTGAAGTGCTAAACAGCAGCTTCCTGCAGAGGAGTGAAGTGGTCCTGGCTACAACAGGCAGAGCTGCCACATGAGAAAAGGTGGAAACGGGCCTGTGTGTCACCATTGATTGAATTTCTCAAAATTTGCACTCAGATTTTATTGCTGTAAATACAGGGAGTAGAGAGTATTCTTTAAAGTAGAGTAAACTAAATTGAGAACACAACTGAAAATAGAATCTGGAACTCAGATAAATTTGTGGCTCAAGAAAATTACCAAAATCCTTATCTGATACATTAAATTTCAAGTTCAGGATAACTGGAAAATTTGAAAAGCTACTACAAATGTCATGTGGGAAAAAATCAGAATTCTGCACTTTTAATATATTATTTTCAAGCAGTGGTTTTCATTTGTCTTCTCAACAATTGGTCCTCTAAAGAGAAGTGAACCAAGACGATTTAGAAAGTCATCCCTTTCTGGGTGAGTTGGTACCAGAAAGCATGTGGGAAATCTGTGATCCAGATGAGATTTATAAGCAGACAGGTCAGCCTGAAGGATATATACCTAACACAAAAAAATGGTAGTATAAAAGGAGCTATTTTAGGGGAAAGGCAACTGAATTGAAGAGTGATAAAGGCAGAAGAGGAAGTTCTACTGAGCCAGAGGATTACTAATCTGACATTAAGGAAGTTCAAGTCTAATCTTCTTCCACTGCTACTGGTTGGCTCTCTATCTCTCTTAGCTTCTGTTTTCTTATCTATTAAAAAAAAAATTGAAGTGAATTTGATCCTCAAGGAAACTCCCACCTCTAACAGTCTACAAAAAAGTGAATGATTAGGAAATTGCAGTGGAAAATCAACCTAGCTCCTGCATGAGCAGCAGGGTTGAGTTGAAAAAGCGTGAAGGAAATGTGATTTCATGCAAGAAGAAACAGGCCTTTACAGCAAGCCATTTCTATTATCAGCTATGACAAAAGAGAAAAGATAAGTGAGTCAACCTGGTTTATAAAGGAGCTACACAATTCTCTACGTACTGTTTAAGCAGCTAGGAGAAAGAAGAAAAAGAGGACTATATTAAATTGCTAGTATGTGCATTTAGATAGAGTTTTTAGGGAATTGGCTCATAGAGTTACAAGGATTGGTAAATACCAAATACACAGAGTAATGTAGAAATTCTAGTGAGAGTCGATGGTACAATCTTGAGTCCAAACTAAATCTGGAGACGGAACTCCTTTCTGCTCAGGAAACCTGTTTTTTCTCACAAGGCCTCATATAGTCAGTGGGCTGACTATATGAGGCCCACCCCTATTATGGAGAGAAATCTGTTTTACTACAAGACTGTTGATTTAAACGTTAATCATGTCTTTAAAAATAATTTCACAGTACCATGTAAACCAATGTTTGACAAAACAGCTGGGCATCACAGCCTAGCCCAGCTGACACATAAAACTAACCATGATGGTCTCTGTCTTTTTCATTCTAATATTGCATGAATTATACAAGTCCATGGACTTGTATCTGGCATTGCTGCATCTGGATAGCTGTCCCTGAGCAGTCCTGCTCCACATACTCTCCACTTCAATCTTCACCCTCACCAAAGAAGGAAATGTATTCAGAAGGCTCATACTACCCTGAATTTTTCTGTTTTTCTAAAATGGGTTTTTAATGTCTTTTTAAACAATGTGTTGAGTGACCCAGACATTTATCTGATAATCCTTTCTTAACCTCATGTTCAATCTTAAATTATTTGAAGTCTGAGTTTTATATAAAAAGTAAAAAGTAATATACAGCTCCAGATAGATACAATACCCAATAATTTCACATACATTACTGAAAGTTGTTTGAAATTGAACGTTCACATCTTATTTTCATTCCTTTCTACCTCCAACCCATACACACCTATCCAGGAGTTGTGTCAGAGAAAGACATCATTTAACCCCAACAACCACCAGTCCAAGGAACACCATCCCTTGAAACAAATTTATGTAGTATTGGTGCTAGAAGAGGTCTGAAGCTCCCCAAGGTTAACTGGGTAAATAAATTGCTAGCCAGCTCTTGCTGGGTGCATTTGTTCCTTTCAGTCCTGACTGGATAGCTCTGAAACTAGAGAAAAAAAAAAACAGCATCTGGGTCTCTCTCTCTGTTTCTCTGTGCAGTTGCTGCTGTACTGTTTGGAACAGAAACCACAGAAAAATACGGGGACCCCATGTGCTGCTGCTGCCCTTACAGCAGGGCTGAAGGCATTTCCTTCACTTAAAATGCAGGGGCATTAAGCAAGTGACATGCAAACCACATATTTTTTTCCTACTTCTGTCTCTTCTCATCTTCATACTTATTTGACGAAAGTATGGAGCAATCAACCCATATCCTACAGGGCTACACTGCTTTTCATCAAAGCATGGAAAGAATTTCTGTCTCAAAGTGACATACTGGTCTTGTCTCAGAGGACAAAGTAAACCAACATGTGGGATACATAAATGTCACAAGAAATCACTATGTAAAGCTAGAGGGGCCTTTAAGAGACTCATAGCTCTGAGTTGATCTGTCTTAAAATTTTCTGAGAGGCCTTTCTTTTAAAAAAAAATGAAGAACAACTAATATGTAGCATATACATAAAAAGAACTGCTGCTGCATTACTTAAAAGACAATGAAGATTACTGAGACAAAGCACCCTTCATGTCGTTCTCTCAGTGACCATCCCTGTTCTGTAAACATGCCTCTCAGAATCACTGAGGCAGCTCACAGTGATCTGCAGGGCCCTGGGTATTTACAAAGCATCGTTTAGGAACTGCTTACCCCATTTAATACCCTTTTGTGACCAAAGTTGCTTAAGACACTTTCAAACACTCTATACTTCGTTAGCCACAGAGATAAGGACCAAATCTCAAATCTCCTTTCCAGAGCTTCCATGGTATACTATCTCCAACTGGGTACTAGTTTTTATTATTGTTACACAAAATCTTCTAATGGGATTATAGGTTATTTCTCCACACCCCAATGAACCACAGAAACAGTCAGGAAAAGACAACATAGTTGGAAAAGAAATGAGCAGAGTGAGTTTTGTAGTGATTCCAGACATGTCTTAGATGTCTTCATTCTGGAAGGCAACCGGAGTAGACTGTGAAGATAATTATCATGATAACCTGATTAGAGCAAGTGCTTTCTTACATAAAAATTCAGTTTCATTGCCAGGAGTTTCTGTTGCTATTACATAAGGAAAAAGAAAATTCATGCCCTTGCTGTTCCTGACTCTTACTCAAAGTAGAGGAGTTATAATCATATATTATTGTAGTCACATGTTTGAAGCCTTGTGCATAGTGTGGTTGAGATTACCTGTGTCAACAGAAGGAAGTTACAATGACATATACAAAAGCCCCAAATGTCCTATATTAGAAAGCATTTCCTGTGCAAAATTGATGTGTTTTTATGCTTCCACCTGGAACCAGTGAGAAGACAACTAAGGTAGCTGGATCAACAATGAAGGTCATTAAGGAGCTAAATTCCAATCTCATACCAGACTGAATTTTCAGTGGAAGTCCAATTAGATACTTAGAACAAGATCTGAAACTCCTAGGTAAGTTGTCCTCCTCTTAGTCAGTACTACTAATTTAATGCTCATTAGAAGTGAAAGGACCTTTCCCATTACTCACTGCTTAGCTTCCTGTTTACTGCTAAGGCAGAAATCATGTCTGCAATCTGCATACAGCCTGTGGTTTGGCCACGTGGCTGGACGCCCTAAGTTGTTTTGATCAGTCAACCTAGGTAAAATGTCATTACTGGAAATACCAGAAATAGTACCAGGAAAATGCCCTAAGAAAACCCCAAAAGTTTTTGTTGCTCCTTCATTTTTCTTCAGGAACATTTAGTTCTGGTTCTGAATTAGGTATAATAAGGAATGTCCACAAGGGAACTGGAGAGGTTGGGGCTGCCTGTCAGAGCTATCAAAGCTAGAGCAAACAGGAAGGCCTCAAAGGGTGGCCTAATGCTGGATGTCAGATCCACTGTGGGTTAAAGAGAACACTTGCAGGCTCATAAGGGTGAAACGGGCCTAGGTGTGGCATAGCAGAACCTCCACAGGTTGAAAAAGGCACATGCTGGATAAGGGGGCAGGGGCGGCAGTGGGAGATTGGTTACATAAAGGAAAGTTCTATAGTAAATACATTAAGGATAATAGAAGCCTGGTTTCTCATTCCTCAAGGAGTTACAAATATGGAAAAGGAGAGAATTAGAGTGAACCTCCTGAGTCTGGATGGAATGGAAAATAATGGGGCAAACTCATAATTGTCTATATAGATAGAAATATGGATCTAAATACACATGGATATAAATGCACCTTCATGTGGTTGTCCATTGAGAGGGCTGGGAAAAGTGAGTAACAAAAGCAGTGAGTAACACATAGAACCCAAATCTTGGTTTCTGAAAACTGTTCACTGCACCAAGGATCCTTGGGAAAATGACTAGCTTTAGGACTGTGCAGGGAACCGACAAAGATAAGTGTGAAATATCCCTTTGGTCCAGAAACTACAGAAGTGCTCATAGAAAACAGACATGTCAGAAGGACACAAAATCACACTGGAGAGAATTTATGCATCAAAATATTTAGTGAGTCAGTTAAATAGAAAAGTATGTGACTAGATGGATTAACAATGAATAAATTATGTTTCCATAAAAGATGGGCTATTAACATAACTTCAAAATATCTCTCTCCAAATAATCATTGCTTAAAATGAAGCAAGAATATGGTGGGGAAAATAACTTGATGATGGGGAAGCTTGGCAGTCTCCACCTAAATCAAATTGTTAAAGTTAATGTTGGAGAATGAGGATGAGGATGAGGATGGTGGGAAGAGGCATGGAACTGTCATTTTCCATAGAAAAATACAGCTTAATTTTTCATAAAAAGATACATATGTATAAATACAAAGGAAATATTAAAGTAGAAAGGTTTTTAATAACAGTCTTATTTTGAAAGCTAGAAAAATATCAGTTAAGACTGTTCAATTATGGTACAGGGTTTAACAAAAAATAAATGAAAAAGCTTTTGCTTAGAAAAAACATTACACAATGACTCTCAACATAAATCCTTGATCTTAAGAGTTTCAAATGTAAGCAATGGGAAAAAACAATTACAAATTTCTAGCCATACTGTTCATTTGTCCTTAGAAGTAACAAAATACTATCATTTGTAGAATTTTATTGAACGTCAAGTATTGTTCTATATATTTTATACTCATTATCATATTTTCTTTTCACAAATTTCTCTGTGAGGTAGTTACAATTATTATCTTCATTCCACAGACAAAGAAACTGAGGTGCAGAGAATGTAAGAATTTAGTCCATCACATAGACTAGTGAACCTGGCTAATTCAACTCTTATGGTGGTGTAACTTAATCCTTATACTGTCAGCTCTGATCCTTAGTTCTAACTCTTAGTTCAATTTTCCTTGTATCAAGTCATCTAAGATCTATTAACATCTCCCAAAGAAGACCATTACCAATTTCCATCGCCATGACTAATCCTACTACTGTTTAAGCCTTGGTTCCTTTTAAAAAACTTTCAGTCCCTCTCTGTGTCTAGATCTTTCCCATACTGATCTATAGGCCAAGATCTCTATCAAGTAAATTTTTAAAGATTAATTTATGCAGTTATTTATCATGCTCCAACTTTAAAAATAGGAGGGGTTGCAGACTGAAAATAGAGCTCAGTGGTAGACTATACTTAGTGAGGCCCTGGGTTCAATTCTCAGCACTACCAAGGAAAAAAAAAGAGTATGATAGTGTTTTGTTGATTGAAAGTGCGTTTTGGAGAGGGTATTCAAAGTTCTACACTAGTGGATCTAGTTCTGACTACATTTTTCTACAAAATGTTCCTTGTAGCTAATTTCCCTAAAAGCATCTCTCTTAGTCTGTTTTCTATTGTCATTACAAAATATCTAAGACTACATAATTTATAAAGAATAGATGTTTATTTAGGTTGCAGTTCTGGAGGCTGAGAAGTCCAAGAGCATGGCATCTGGTAAGGGCCTTCTTACCGTATCACTGCCTGTAAAGACAGAGGAAGGGTACGATCTCTTGTCTCTCTTCCACTTCCTAAAGACACTAATGTCACCCTTGGACCCAACCCATAAGACATCATCTAATCCTAATTCCCTCCCCAAAACCCCACCTTAAAAGATCATTAACATATGAAATTGAGGACTAAGCTTCCAATATATGAACTTAAAGGGAACACATTCGAATCATAGCAGCACCTAATACAACCCCTATTCTCTATTTCTATATAAGTTCTATGGATATCTCTGGAATGCCCTGCCTCCTCCTTTTCCTTGTAAGACTTATTTTAAGCATCTATTTAAAAAATCCTCCAAATTTCTGTGTTTCCATAACACTTTGCTTGTAATTCTATTTTGATAAATATCTTTTTAGGGCCTGTATCAGCCAAAAATTGAAAATGCCTTATGGACAAAACAGTATCTCTTTGTCTTTATATCCTCATCCCTTGTTTAGGCACTGGTAGTTAGTAGGTGTCATTAAATTAAAGGTGAGAGAATCATTTAAATTTATGAATACATTTTTTCCAAATTTTCATTGCCATTAACTTTGGCTGGAATAATCATGATTAAAAATAGAGGTTTATTTAAAGATAATCCAATTTTGTAACATTGTAGATTTGCTGCAGATCCACATCCAGTTCTCTGATCAACTATCAGACTGAAAGATAACTTGTCATTGTATCACCAGTGAGTCACTTGCCTGGAGGAAAGTACATGTCACACATTTACATTTTGGCCTTTAGGTGAAGGCACTTTTAGTTTCAGAGTGGAACAAGTTTCTTAAAAAGTAAAACAATGAATTCAAGGCTGACTGTAGTAAAGTGACGAAAACCTAACATCACAACAAAAATGCACAGTTTCTGGAGGTTTTCTCTCAATATGGGGGATTAACACTTATATTTGTGACCATTATTACTACTAATGGGTTGTGAAATCTAAACACAGCCTGTAATAAAGACTCCTGTAGACATATTTCTTTCAGATTTTCAACTTCTGACTATATATCACTGGTGACCTTAAAAATTCTACTACAAGAAGAGTCTCCAATACTTGTATTAAAGACCACTTTGGACCCGGGTGTGGTGGTTCATGCCTATAATCCCAGCACTTGGGAGGCTGAGGTAGGAGAAGCATTGTGAGTTTGAGGCCAGTTTGGGCTACAACGTGAGCACAAGGCTGGCCTGAACTACATTGTGAGACCCTGTCTCAAAAACACTGGGGCCAGGAGTTTGGCTCAGTGGCTTAAGCGCCTGCCTGGTAGGTGCGAGGTTGTGAGTTTGATCCTAGTGCCACTAAATAAATAAATACCACTTTGGAGTAGGACAGTGAGAGGAAGGTGGCTAAAGAGAGATCACTAAGAAGGCACCTACAGTAGTCCAGATGGCCTTCCTAAATGCAGAAAGGTAGACCTTACTTTGACATGCCCTGCTAAATCATTATTTGAGCTATGCATTTCTATGTTGACAGACACTCACCCACACCTGCGTACATACACAGGAAACAGGAAGATAGGGTGTGGCTAAAACTGGCTAAGAAGGGAAGTATGACAAAATCCCAGTACACATACTTGGAACAGTCCCCAAAACCCTGCATGTGGGCTTGAGAGAACTCAGTAGGTTTTCAACAGAAAGGGCTACACCTGATGTCAGTCTGAGGAGTGTGTGATACAAAAAGAACAGCAAACATCAAGTTTTTGCCACTGTGTTCTCTTTTGCATGGTGACTCACCCTCACGCTGTAAGGAAGTGATGGTGAACCTTTTAGAACCTTCAATGATAAAAACAAAAAACAGCCTGCTGTGGCACATGCGCCATAGGTTCGCCACCACTACTGTAGGGTATACTTCTTTTTCTCCTTTTACTGGGCCCAAACTTGCTCTGCAGAGCCTGTTTGTTTACCTACCCTTAATAAAACTTTGCTATCATTTGTGCTTGTCTTGACCAATTCTTGTTTCAGGACACAAAGAACCTAGAACCCATCTCCAGAAGGAGACTCCAGAGCCCCAAAACCCAGTAACACAAGCACAAAATTTTTACTAGAATAATACATTTTAACATACTAATTGGATTCTTTGTTGAGTAGCAGAATGTAAAAGAAAGATCACAGGACTAAAAATTCAGAGGACCTTGGCATAAATGATAGTAGCAAATAAGAACAAAATTACACAACAATCATTATGTGATGCAAGTTGCTCTCTTGATTTACATATACTAAATTAATCAGTCTTGTCAGTGAACCAAAAAGGTGGTTAGCTTTATAGATAGGGGCTTGAACACAAGACTGAATGAACACTGAGCAACATGTGGTAGAGCTAAGGTATGAGACCAGCTATTGCAGATAATAGAAAGGGGACTCTTGATAACTAGCTCCAATGTTCAATAATTCTAGTATTCACTTATATAACCTGGTCATTTTTCATTTGTCCCATCTACTCAGGTTTTTTAAATATCAGAAGATTGCCTTTCTAAGAACCCTAATGTTAAAGAATATGTGAAAACAGAAATCATAAAATCCAACAGATATGTGATCCTAATTAAATGGGTCAGATCACAGATGATCTTTTAGTTTTTTTTTTTTTTTTTTAATTTTATTTGA
>RJWM01015827.1:0-18489 GCA_004363535.1 Dasyprocta punctata | reverse complement strand
CTCTCAATAACGAATACATTGAGCAGTGTTCTTTTTAGTTATCTTACATATACACATGTACAGGTTTATATCCCCAGGAGACAGGACTGGGGATGTAGGTCAGTGATAGAGAGCTTACCTAGCACATGAAAGACCCTGGGTTCGATTCTCATTACTACCAAAATTATTTTTTTTTAATTTTGAAAAGTAGGAGAGAAGCAGTCAGCCATGTCCTTGCATGCCTGCAGGCTGCCATCAAGGATCCTTCTACTGGTAGCCGGCGAGGGCTGAGAGAAGCAGCCTGCCATACCCCCACGTGTCTGCCACCATCAGGGAAGCCTCTGTGTAGCCATGTGGGTCTGGAGAAGCCCACCTCACACCTCACCACTGCCCCAGGAACCCAGGTTCAGACAAACCCTGGTACCTGGCCCACTCCCCTACACTGCAGATGGGCAGCTAACATAAGAAGTGCCTAAGACCTCACAAATGGCTTGTCGGGAGAAACCCAGGAAAATGTTAAGATGAAGAAGCAAAATGCAATCTCAGACCTCCAGCCCACACAGAACATATCCAGGAGACCTAGATATAGAAGAAATTGGAAATATGATCCATCAATATGCAGTATACAAGAAACACACTAACTTAAAAAGAAATTCATAGATTGAAAGGCAAAGGACAGAAAACAATGTTCCATGTGACAGGGAACCAGAAGAAAACAGGGGTAGCTTGTCCACCAACTGCAGAATGCATAAGAAAGATATAGCATTTTTATAGAATGGAAAGCTACTCAGTTATAAAGAAAGATAATCACGAAGTTCTTGTAGGTAAATGGTTGCAACTTGTGATCATGCTCTTGGGTGAAATGTTTCAGACTCACATGGGTGATCATCTTGTTGTCTCCCTAATGTGAAATACTGAAAGAATTAGTGGGATCTGAAATGCACAAGAGATGTTATGGAAATGGAAGGCGAAGAAATGGCTAAAAAGGAGAGGAAGGAACAACTGGGACGGGGGAAAGGAGAAAAGAAAGACTGAAAAGATTATATATGTGTGTAGCATATCAACCATTACTAGTCTCCAATTATTGTTTTGAAATTATGTATTGTTTTTATTGTTTTCTTTTTTTGTTTTAAAATAAAAAAAAATTTTAAAGTAGGAGACAGTCAAATATGATGCTTCTTCAGCAATTATACAATGGTTTATTCATAATCTGTCCCTGAGTCATTAAGAACTTCAATTTTATAATAGGCACTTCAACAGATGCATTCTATAATTTGATGATTCTATAACCCCCTTCTCTTCAATACCATAAAAGGGATAAATGCTTGTCTTGAAAAACAGAAAGCAAAAACTCTTGAAATTACTATAGATTTAGCCTCTCTGGTATCCAAGAGTGCTCATTCTTCTTTGGAAAAGTTCTAAAAGCACTTTTAACTTAACTATAACTCTTGTTTTTATCATCTGATACTAACAATTGACACAAACAAATGTCCAGAAATTAAACTAAGTGAGAAGACTGAGTATGTTGAGAGGGCCCAGGAAATTTGCAGGTTGAATCTCCCATATCCTGATCTCAGCAAAATGTCCAGAGCTTAATTTGCTGTACAGTTTCACAGCTCTACTTCCAAAAAGATCCAAATTCAAGATTTCACTTATTTACCCAGAGTGGGACTGTATCTGACTGTAGCTAATTCCCTGTCTGCAGGTTTTATCACAACAGTGAACTAGAGTATATTGTGTTATTAAACCATAACCAGGCAGTAAACTGCAGGGAGTAAAACAGAAGCAAATACTGCTGAACAAGTAACTTTTTGTTTCTTTTTTAAGTGAGTGGTCATGCTTTATTCTGAATGAGCAAATAGTAGAACATCTCTTAAGAATCTGTCATCACAATTCTTTTTTGTTTTGCCTTTAGTTTAGTAATAAAGCGATATTTGAAAGACATATTTTTTCATATGGAGGATGGTAAAATTGAGGAAACAATGTTCTTGCAGTTGTAATAGTTACCAAATAAAAATTGTTTTAGTAACTTTCAGGCTTTTTAAAAATCTATGGACAAAGGTGGGGGATTTAGCTCAGCAATTCAACGGCTTGCCTGGTAAGTGCGAGGTCTTGAGTTTGATCTCCGGTCCAAAAAAATAAATAAATAAATCTATGGACAAACATATAGGAGAGAAAAATGAAACTCAAATATTCCAATCTTCTGAGTGTTACTGCAACTGCAGTCAGCAGCAGCATACAGTTCAGTTTTCAGGGGAAGGTTGTGGGAAAGGGAGATCAGAACAGTGCCATAAAATAGATAAATATTGGTCTTTGCCCATATACTGTAGACTCCACGGAGACCTCTGGTAGTTCCCTGGGAGGCCGAGTGTCAGCTTCCCATCAAATCTATTTCTATAAAGTTTTCTCAACCCATACTCATCTCGAAAGCTGGAGAAGAATCTGGTAGGTGAAGGGCTAAGTACCTCTGCAACAAGAAGGGAAGATAAAACTCACTAACTTCCTTTCTTTGCTCAACAGTAACATCAATCACAAAATCCTTATGGGCCAGACTATAAAAGCAAAAAGAAAATACTCTACTGTAATACTATACACACAAACTTCAGCCCTTATTGTTGAAGGAATAAAATTAGAAAGATGTCACCATGGGGTGGGAATTAATGTTTTCATTTGGTAGTTAGTAAACCTAAGGTTCTAAAAAGTTGCTGTTTTTTTCAATTCAACAATGGTTCAAAGCCTTCAGAGACCCTATTTAGTGATTTGGAGAACACAAAAAGCTATGCAAATTAAGACCACTTATCGCAGAAAGTCCGCATCTTAAAGAAGTCATCCTCTTGAACAAGTGCTCAGACTAAGGAGTTGGAAGGATGAAACTCTACTCTTTTTCTTTAAAAAAGAAAAACAAGTTAAAATATTTCCTAAAATTAAAATCATCATGGAAGTCTTAAATATTACATGGATTCCTTAGTTACAGATTACTTTCTACCCTCTAGAAAGATGATAATGGAAACTGTTTACATTAAAATGACTATCAGCAAATACTTTTATCAGAAGATGTAGGAATCTCACTAGAAATTCCAGAAATCAGTTTCTTGTTACATAAAAACAGTAACGAGATGGTTCATCTTTCATTTTACAGAGAAAATGAATTAGCTCTTATTCAAGAGAGTTCTACACAACACTTTTTTAAGAATGTTTTTTCAAAAATCAAGTAGAAAAAAAGAAACCAGAACATGCGGGTGTTGAGCATAATAAAAATATTAACAGCAGTCTGCTCTCCACAAAGAGTGGAGCCATTAGTCAAAACAGACACATCTTCCAATGGCAGCTAGCTGAGCGTCTAAAAGAAAAAAAAAAAAAGAAAAACACAGAGAAATAGAACGAAACGTGCTGCTTGCTCTTAGACGCTTCTTAGATGATCCTTCATATCCTATATTTTCAGATGCTAGCTTTGGAAGAAATGTTAATGATTCTTTCAGTTTGACTGACATGTCTAGAAGGAGAAATTTAAGGATACTTCCAAGGAGTGTCTCCATTGGGAAATGCTATTAAGGCATGCCCTCTTTTCTGAACTGTCTCAACTTCCCAGGCAGGTTGGAAACTCTTCCTCTATGTTCAGGAACGTCAGTCCACTATTTTGACACATCACAATCATATTATCATATTTTTTTTTGCTTATCTGTGAGTACCAATTGATAAGAAGGTAAGAACCAGATACTTACATATTACAATAAATAAAATGTTTGTAACCTCACCTCCAGATTCAGATGTTAAAATCCTAACCCCCAGTGTGGTGGCATTAAGAAGCAGGGATTTTGGGAAGTGATGGGACCATGATGGTGAATTCCCCATGAATGGCATTAGTACCCTTAAAGATCTCAGATTGTTCTGTAGCCCACTTTCTACCACTGAGGAGAACTTGGCAGCCTACAGCCTGGGAGAAGTTCTCAAGAATCCAAACAGGCCACCAACTTTATAAGCTACCTAATCTATGTTGCTTTGTTACAATTACTTCAATAAATGAGTATTGATTCGTTGATTGCTCAATTAAATCAGAAATTAATGCATGAGGCAAATGAGACCCAGCCTTATTAATTGACTTACCCAAATCACACAGTTACGTTGTGCTAAAATAAATCTTCCCAAATATTCTTTTAAAAATGTTGGCTACATAATCCAGCAAAAGATTTTATTATAACAAGAAAAAAAAATCTATGATAACGTGGACAAAACCTCCGTTCATAAAACTAAATGTGTGCTTCAAATGAGATATTTTCTTTTCAATGTTCAAACAATAGTACTGTGCTGGACAGTGTGGAGAAGATTTGAAGCTTCAGAGAGAAGCTGAAAGCAATTCTATTCCATTTTTCACCATCCATACACTGCACTTTGTGCTCCTGGCGCTGTGTGGGGAACGCAAAGCACATGAAGCAGACCTTGGCCCTGGCAGAGCTTGTCATCTCCTGAGCACTTAATAAAGAACCCAGATATTCCCTTATTTGAAAGATAAATAGTTTTTTTCTTACAGAATTTTTTCCACAGAAAAGTAATATATGTAGTTTTTAAAAGAGGGAAGCCCTTGAGGAAAGAAATGCAGTAAAAGTGGAAAATGAAAGTGAGTCTAAATTCTGGTATCTTTTCCTCCTGGGTATGCTGCTGCCAGCCAGCCTGGAGGTTTCGGCAATTTTCACTGCTTTTGAGAGTGGAGGGTATTGAAAGTGTCCTTGGCATTCTTTTTTAACCCTACACTAGTGTCTCGAAGGACACACTAAACTCTCACTACTCTCTGTTTCAGGAAATTCCCACATTCTCAGGTGATATACTTGCTCAGGCACTAGATTCTGAAATTCAGAAAAAGAAAAGTACACTAACAATATGGAGAGAAGGGCCAGAAAAGCCATGTCTTGCTAATACCAGCCTCCTGCCTCGCCATCCATATGTGTATCCCATGGTCCTACTGCCTCACCATTCCCATATGTGTCCCAGAGGTCCTCTGCCCTCACCTGGGCTCCTTTTCTCACATCTCCATGCTCTCCCAGAAGTGGCTGGAAGCTCTTGCATCACCATGGTGTTGGTGAATCTTTTAGAGCTCTCAGTGATAACAAACAGCCCACTGTAACGTATGTGGCATAAGTTCAGTACCACTGGTGAAAACTAACCTTGTAGATAGGTGACTGAAGCAGATTCAGAAATCTTGTTCTTAAAAGCGCCCCACAGTTACTTGAAATTTCTCCTGTTGCTTTCTGAAAACTTAATAATTTTCTAGCAAGGGACTCTAACTTTTATCTTGCACAGAATCTCACAAATTATGGTCTAGGCACCCCAGGCAATAAGACTATATAGTTTTCATATCAGCATGGCACATGGCCACCATGAAGTGTTTCTGTCCTAGCACTATCCCAAAAGAGTACTGAGGCTAAAATAGTGGCTGACTTTCACACACTACTATCTTTTCTGCAGGAAGTAAGGAGTATGCTAAAGGATTCCTTTGAATTCCATCATAGGCTCAAAAAGCAACAGTTTACAAACAATGCCAGCCATGAACACTGGTCTCCCATCAATCACAGTCCACTGATACACTGGCCAAGAAAAATTCTTCTTAAAGTTTGACAAATACCCTCCTGGAGAAGTGGATAACAGTTAATTCAATAAAAGCAATAATGGACAAATTAAAACACATGAAATTACTATACTACAATTACACTGTAGTGAGTCTCAAAATCTGGTAATTGAACTGTGGCATCAGTGTCACCTGAGGATTTGCTAGAGATCTTCAATCTCAGAATTACAAAATCAAGCCTTGGGCTTGGGCCAGAAATCTGTGTTTAAACAAGGTGTCCTGGTAATTCTGATTCCGTTGAGAACCACTGGCTTAGTATCAATATAAGAAACAATTGTTTCTAGTTGCAAATACATAGCATCGGTTATGATTAATGTCCTCCACCATTCAACCTATGAGGAACTTTCATTTGTTTATTCACTTATTTATTTCTATCATAAATACTTTTGTCCACATGATAAATGTGTGCATCCCTCTCAAGTGAGCCAGGCACCAGGATAAATATGAGGCTAATGGTGTGTATTATAAAAAGATTTATAATCCGATGCAAGGGAAGAAAAAAGATGAATTCATAGACAAGTATAACTCTGTCCACAATTTCTAATATGTACCAGAAAATGCAGCATGGGTATAGCAAAATGGGTAGATCAAATGGAGCTAATGGAACCACTGTTAGGAAAAATACTGAAAACACTCTATTGCTGGAGTTTTAACACATAGTAATGGCGTCCAGGAACAGGAAAAACAGAGACATTACATAGAAAATAACAGTGTATTTCCAGATGAACAAGTGAGTCTGTTGTGTTGGAATCTACATTCTTTAGAAAAGATTAATTTGGGCCGGGGATTTAGCTCAGTGAGCTAAGTACACGCCTGGCAGGCACAAGGTCATGAATTCGATCCCCGATATTGAAAAAAAAAAAAAAAAAAGACAAGATTAATTTGAGAACAAACCAGAAAAATAACGTGGAGTTAACTTTTAGAGCAAGGACATTGAGTGCAAGCTGGAGTTCAAGCTTTTCACAGTGAGGATGAGACTGCTGTTCTGATACCTGTAATGAGAATGGGTAGCACCATCTCTTCAAATTCCTGCTTATTCTTGGTTACATTTTGACCATGTAATTTCAGGGCAAAAGAGTTAAGCAATTTGTGGTGCTATTTGACAAAGCAAACTATATATATATATATATATATATATATATATATATATATATACCCTTTTATTTCACAAGTGAAGGCAAATGGGCAGAAGTAAGTTCAGAGCCATTTGGAGACAAAGGCATGTTATTGGTCAATCATGTGAGATTAGCTGCTTCCTCCTGGCTCTTGTCAGACTGCAAATAAGATGCTGTTTGTAAATTGCCTTTTTATTCTTTCACATCAGAATTCCTCATAAGAACAGGTTTTGGGTTTTTCCATTTTTTTCTGTTTTGCTTTTTTTTTTTTAATGTCAAGAGTAATTTGTAGTTTGGGGAGTTTTCCTGAGGAAGGGTATGTTTAAGCTTCCACTTTTAGACATCAGACTTCTAGCTCATTTTCTGTCCCCACCCTCGATTCCTGCATGGTGTCACAGATGGACTAATAGGCAGCCTTTTTAAAGCCCTGGGCAAGAGACGTCTATGACAACATGATGGGCCCTGAGGCGAAGAAGAAATATCATTTATTAACTATCTTCCTAGCTGTTTCTGCCTGTTTCCTTATAGTCACTCTCCTGAACTTTTCTAAGACTAGGCAATGAATGGGGGACAAAGAGATCACAAGTAAAAAAAACATATATGTGCTTGGAAAAAAAGCACATTCAAAAGATATAAATAAACTTATATCTTTTGAATGTTAGCTCCTGAGGGCAAAGACTATCTATGGCTAATTCTATACAAAATTCAAATGGCATAAAAAAAAGTTGATGGTCTGAAGGCCTCATTTAAAAATCAATATAAAAATAGCCAGGGAAATGTAAATTAGTACTACTTCTATGGACAGCAAGTTGGCAGTGCCCACCCAAACTGAAAATACATGTGAAATGTAGGCCAAAAGGTAGACTTCAAGGACTTTATCTTATATAAATTCTCAAATAGGCAAGTTGATCCTGTACAGGTTAGCCTTCAAAGTAGTTTGCAATGGCAGTTTTTTTAATGACTGCAAACATCCAAAGTGACAACAAATAGGGGACTGCCTAAACAAATTACAGCTACTTTGCAATTAGAGAAAACAAGGAGAAAGCACTTTATGTACTAATATAGAGAAAGTTCCGTAAGATACAGTTTTTAACAAATAAAGGCAGCACCGTGTGATCAGTATATAAATATTAAAATCAGGAAAAGAAATTTGTATATATTTGTTTATACAAAAGAAATCTAAGAATTAAGATGCGCTATGTACATGTAGCAACACCCATGGTAAATGTAATCATTATGTACCACAAACACGTACTAATACAAAATTTTTTTAAATACTTAAAAATTGACAGCTTCCAAGGAAGGGAAAAAAGGGGCTGGAAAAAGAGTTAGGAGACTTCATTGCATACCTTTGGAGTTTAGAGTTGCATAAATGTATTATCTATAACAAAATAAATCACACCTATCTTTCACCATTACAAATATCAACTCAAAATGCATTAAAAAACATAAGATCTGTAACTATAAAATTATTAGAAAAAAGCTTATAGAAAATGTTTCATGACATTGAAACAAGCAATAATTTTTTGGATAAGACCCCCAAAGTGCATGGAACAAAAGCAAAACCAGATAAATGAAATTACATGAATCTAAAAAATTCTGCAATCAAAGGAAATAATCAGCAAAGTGAAGATACAAGCTACAGAAGAGGTATGCATTCCTCAAAAAACTAAAAATAGAAATTCCATTTGACCCAGCTATCCTCCTTCTGGGTATCTTCCCAAAAGATCAAAGTCATCATACTAAGGGATACATGCATATCCATGTTTACAGCAGCACAATTTCTAATAACTAGATAATGGAAACAGTGTGTGTTCATCAAGATACAAATGGATAAAGAAAATTTATAGACAATGGAGTGCCATAAAGAAAGATAAATTTGAGACATTCATAGGCAAATTGAGAACATGATATTAAATGAAACAAGCCAGATACTCAGGCTTAAACACTGCATTGTTTCTCTTATATGATACATATATTTGTGTGTGTATATATATACCTGACAGATATACAGAGAGAGGAAGAGAGAGAGGGAGAGAGAGAGAGAGAGAGAGAGCGAGAGGGCAAATAGGAGATAGATAAGTAAGGAGAAGTCCAAATAATACCCCAAACTATCTAATCCATGTTTCAAAAGATTTTAATATATATGCTAATTTATTTCATTATACTACTAGTTTCTCTTGGTTCACTGAAGAAAAAGTTTTGTGCTTTATCTGTTTGTTTCTTCATTGTAAAAGAGTCTTTTATTCTTTTATGTCTATGATTTGTACTCTGAGTAACTTTTTGGCCATTCCTTTACTATTATGATACTCAGTGTATTAAGTATTGTCATTTTCTATTTTGTTATGAAATTTTGTTTTATTTTTCATAGAAGAGTAACTTTTATATTTTCTTTATTAATATCTACTCACATTACATTAAAATAAAAAAGATTAGGTGGAAATATTTGCAAACTATACATCTGACAAGGGATTAATATTTAGGTTATGAAAGGAATTCCAAAACCTCAAAAGCAAAAGAAATAAGTACCATGATTTAAAAACGAGCAATATTAACATTAAAAATCAGAAAAAGATATTTTCTAAAATCAGACATATATTATACTCTGATTTCTCTTCAGATCATATAAATCTTTCACCTTTTACAAAGTAAGACATATGTTGATTAGATCAATTTTATATGTCTATATCTGTTAATGTAAACAACCATTTTGAAGATAATGATACGCAATATTGCAGCCATTGTCAAGTTTCTATCATCCTGTTTTGTAAACCTGTAATGTTACTGTTGTGCATTCACTCTAGTCGTTTGTTTGTCTCTTTTGCTTTTTGTCTTTCTTATGTGTCTTTTTTTTCTCTTAAATAATAAAAAAAATAAAAATAAAAAAACAAAGTAAGACATATGAGTAAGTAACAGGTATAAGAAAAAATGTTCCACATCACTAATCATCAGGGGAATGCAAACCAAAGGCACAATGAACTATCACTTCACCCCAGTAAGAATGGCTATTACAAAAAAGAGAGAGAGAGAAATCTGAAGTTAACAAGTGCTGGCAAGGATATGGAGAAAAAGGAACACTTGCACATTATTAGTGGGAGTGTGAACCATTACAAACATTAAGGAACACACTATAGAGGATCCTCAAAAAACTAAAAAGAGAACTAACTGCCACACAATCCAACATTCCTACTCTTCAGTATTCATACAAAGGAAATGAAAGCAATCTGTCAAAGAGGTATCTGCACCATTTATTGCAGCATGTTTATTGCAGCATGACTAACAATAGGCAAAAAATGGAAACAACGGAAGTGTCCATTAACTGATGAATGAATAAAAAAAATGTGTGTATACCAATTGAAATACTGTTAAGCTATAAAAAGGAATGAAATCATGTCATTGAAATAACGGGAATGGAATGGTTAAGTAAAATAAGCAGGCATAAAAAGACAAGTATTGCACAATCTCATTTGTAAGATACAGAAAGATGAATTCATAGAAGTTGAAGAGCTTGACAAGTGATAGTTATGAGAGGCCAGAGGACCAGGTCTGGGGAAATGCTGATCAGTGGATTTTAAGTTTCTGGAGTGCCATTGCACAGTACAGTGACTACAGATAGTGATACAGTATTGTATATTTTGAAAAGCTAAAAGAAAAGATTTTGAATGTTTTCACTATAAATGATAAATGTTCAAGGAGACAAACATGTTCTACCTGATTTAAACATTATACCATGCATTGAAAAATCACATAGTACCTCCTAAATGTGTATAATCTTTACATTGAACCTTAGTTAAAATAAATTCATTTTTTACAAAAATACATGAAGTAAGAATTCTGAACAAATTTAACTTAATATTATTTTATTTTATTTTATTTTTTGTTTTTTTGAGATAGGGTTTTGCTATTTAGTTCAGGCTGGCTTTGAGCTCACTTTGTAGCCCAGGCTGGTCTCAAACTCACAGGCAATCCTCCCACTTCTGCTTCCAGAGTGCTGTGATCACAGTTGTATGCCACCATGCCTGGCTGAAAAAGTTTTAATAATAGTAACTATTACCTAAAAAATAAAGTGCAATTTTAATTTATCTCAGTTATTCTAAAAGATTGTCTGTTTTGAAGCGTTTTTTTTTTCTAAAAGCTCAACAAAATTTCCCTACTCTTTGAAAAAAAATAGGGTTGGAGATGTGAATGAGTAGTAGAGCCCTTGCTTTGTATATGAAAGGATCTAAGTTCAATCTCATGCACTCCCAAAATGTAAAAATTTTTAAATGAATGAAGAGACAGAATGATAACAAATGATTGAGAAATAGGTAAATTTTTATCCAGTTAAGACAGGATGATCCAAGGAACCTTTACTTTTTATGCCAAACAGTCAAAGCTAAAATCTATTTTTTTTTTTGTACCTGGGATCGAATTCATGACCTTGTACTTGCCAAGCAAGCACTAAAGCTAAAGAGATTAACCAACATCTTAGTGTGTTTGTGCTTCTATAACAAAATACAAAAAACAGAGTAGTTCATAACAGTTTCAGGGGCTAGGGATTCTAAGATCCATATGCTTACAACTTCAAAATCTGACGAGGGCCTGCTGTGTGGTTCATACACAGCAACTCATTTCAGTATCTTTACATGGTAGAAGTGGACAACCCTTGCTTTCACTCTCTCTGGCCTGTCTCATGAGGGTATTCACCGCACTTACGAGGGCTCCTGCCTCAAGACTTGAAGACCTCCCTTGGGTCTCAATGAAAAGTACCAGCAACTTGAAAGTTAGGATTTCATATATGAATTTTAGGATGACCATAGCAGCCAGGGAAGAAAATGTCACTGAATTAATTATCATGGAAAAGGACAGTGTGATGGGGAGGGAGAAGCAGCCAGCCCAGCCCCCATGTACATGCAGGCCACTGTTGGGACTCCCCCATGTGTAACCAGCACAGGCAGGGAGACACACCCAGTCCAGCCCCTGCATGCATGCAGGCCACCCACAGGTAGCCAGTGCAAGCTAGAAGAAACAGCCAGCCACGCCTTGGGGAAGCCCCAAGTGTCTGGAGAAGCTTACCCTGTACCCTACTGCCTCCTGGGGAACCTGGGTTAGGAGAAACTCAGGTGCTTGACCCATCCCCCTACACTGTGAATGGGTAGCCAACATAGGAAGCCACAACCAGCTTATCCAGAGGAACCTAGGAAAATGTCAAGATGAAGGAGCAAAAGGCAATCTCTGGCCTCCAACTCAAACAGGATACATGGACATGGAAGAAAGCAGAAGTCACAACCTGAAGTTTTGGAATGATGACAACTGAAGTAAAGGTTGAGGCTGTAAAAGAAATCAGATCAGAAATAATATCTCAGGTAAAAGAAGAAATCACAATCATAATAAAACAGTTGTTGAGCACATCTAAAGAAGACATAAATAAAAAATAAAGAGGAGCATAGGAGAATGAGGGAAACCTTGAATGAATAATATAGAGAAGAATTGTAATGCATGAAACCAACTCAAACAGATAACCAGAAAATTTAAAAACTCCATTGAAAGCTGGTAAAGCCACTTGAAAGAAATTGAAGATAGACTTTCAGACCTTGAAGACAGGATGGCAGATAGCAATTGCAAAAAGAAAGATCCCTTAAAAATATCAAAGAACCAGGAAATAACAATTAAATGGCTGCAAGATGACACAAAGAAAAATAATTCAAGAAAGATAGGTGTCAGCAAAAAAGCAGGAGTCAACACAAATGACATAAACAGACTATTTACAGAAGCAACAGCAGAGAACTTCCCAAGCATGGGAAAAGCATGTGACATACAGATAAGTGAGGCATATAGAACTTCAACTAGCCAAAACCAAAATAAATCTACACCTAGACATATAATAATCAAGCTTCCAGAAATTCAACACAAGAAAAGAATATTAAAGGCTGTTAGAGAAAAACAGATCACCTATAAAGGTAAATCCATCAGAATCACGACAGACTTTTCAACAAAAACCATCAAGTCAAGAAGAGCTTGGAGTGAAGTGTTTTAAATCCTGAAAGAAAACAAGTTCCAACCCAAATTGATGTACCCTGCAAAACTGTCTTTCAAAATTAACAGAGAAACAAGATACTTCCATGACAAAAAACAACTAAAGGAATTCATGACCACCAACCAACCCTACAAAGAGTACTAAAGGATATCCCAGAAATAAATAAAAATGACCACAGTCCCAGGATCAGCAGCAAAGTGGGATCACCGAGTGGAGCAGGCAGTTGAACAGAGAGGAAAAGTACTGAGCCAACAGCAGAAAAATAGCACAGCAGAGACAAGCCAGTGCACATCAGCTGTAACAATTAGTGTAGATGACTTCAATTCACCAATAAAAAGAAACATAGGTAGAGTAGATAAAGAAATAAGATCCATCCATATACGGTATACAAGAAACACATTAACTCAAAAGGAAATTCATAAAATGAAATTCAAAGGAGAGAAAACAATGCTCCATGTGACAGGGAACCAGAAAAAAGCAGGAGTGGCTTGCCCATCACCCACAGAATGGATAAGAAAGATATAGCATTTTTATACAATGGAAAGCTACTCAGCTACAAAGAAAGAGAATCATGAGGCTCTTATAGGTAAATGGTTGCAACTTGTGATCATGCTCTTGGGTGAAATGGTTTAGACTCACATAGGTGAACATCGTGTGGTCTCCCTAGTATAAAAATCTGAAGAAATTAGTGGGATCCAAAATGTACAATAGATATTGTGAAAGTGAAATGGGAGGAAATGTCTAAAAAGGGAAGGTGGCAGCCATTGTTAATTCCCCTATTATTTTGTTTTAAAGTCCTGTGTCATTTTCATTGTTTTGTTTCGATTGGTTTTATTTGGTTTTGTTTGGTTTGATTTTATTATATCTGATGGCATGAGCAATTATTTTGAAAATAACAACATATATTATGATAACCATTGTTGATTTCCTACTATCTTGTTTTAAAGTCCTGTATCACTTTCACTGTTTTGTTTGGTTTTATTCTGTTTTATTTGATTTTATTACCTCTGATGGAATGAACAGCTATTTTAAAGATAACAAGAGGCATTATGGTACCCACTGTTGATTTCCTATTACCTTGTTTTGAAATCCTGTATCACTTTCACTGTTTTGTTTTGGTTGGTTTTATCCTATTTTATTTCTTTTAATTTCAATATGTCTCATGGTATGGACAGGTATTTTGAAGACAACAAGAGGCATTTTGGCAGCCATTGTTGATTTCCTATTATCTTGTTTTGAAGCCCTGTATCACTTTCATTGTTTTGTTTTGATTGGCTTTATTCTGTTTTATTTTATTTGGTTTTATACTCTTAAAAATTAAAAATTTTCTTAAAAAAGAAAGAAAATGGACAATGTGGGAATGTGCAGGAGTGCCAAGACAAGTTACTTATTTTGATTTCACTTATTTCAGGAAAAACGTTAGGAGACTTGCTAAATCATATACAACACAAAAACACGATGTCCATTAAAATAAACCAGTTGTTCAATAGAAGTTACTCATTTATTCAATGGATGAACAATGCAATAAAATCAAAGAGAAAGTCATTGCATGGACCTTGTAAAGAAACATTACAATAGTTGTTTAAGCTCAGAGATGGTTTCTCAGAATATTTTTAAATACACGAAGATGTCAAAATAGCAAACGTAATTTAGTAAAAGCTGTGTACAAGACAAAACAATGGAATTTAAATAAACAGCCCTATGATGATCTATTTAAGGATAGCTTCAGATCATCTGAGGAAATCAAGGACTGTATATATTTTCAAACTCCCCTTCCTAAATATTACTCTAGATGAGCTTTTGTTTTATACTGAGTATGACTTTAGTGTTACAGTTCCTGACAGCACCTGGAGATATTCACAGGTGCTGCTATAGGATAGAATGATGAGTTTTAATAATCAGCAAAGCTAGCCCTGAATAGACATCTTTCAGCAAAAACTGAAGAGACTTTCCATCTAACAAGGGAATATAAATTCTTGCTACTTTACATAAAAGTTAGCTAGAGCATTCAAGATTTTCCTCAAGAAAATTTTAGGTCTATTTCAACATATGTATGGATGGATAAACTAGTGGTCAGATTTTGACCCAAGTTTAATATTTTTGCCTGAAAAAGATAAAGTGTTATCAGAAGTCCATTTTTAAACCAGACAAGCACTCAGAGAACCTTTAAAAGTTCCACAAATGACTCCATTGTAAAGAAGACCAAAAATAAACTGGTTACAAAATGTATATCTTGAAAACTATATCCATAGACTTGCAGTGCATGGGCATAAGCAAGCAAGAAACCAGTGAAATGTTAGCGAATGTTTGAATAAGGCTGTATTTTATCCAAAGTTATTCTTTCTAGCAATCTATCAGAAAAAACATTCAACATCATTTAACATAGAAACCAAAATAACAGTGGCTGAAACAAGAGAATTTTACTTTTCTCTTATGTAAATGGAGTCTAAAGATGGGTGGTGCAATGGCTCTACAGTCATCAGGACCAAGGTTCCACTTCTCTTTTTTCTGAAAATCCCATGTAGTTTCCATCTCCAAGGCCACCCTCATGGTCAAAGATTGAGGCCCCAATTTTTGTCAACGTGCCTACTTCACAAATATAGAAAAGGGGACAAAATTTTCAACCAAGTATTTGGGAAATAAAATTTAAAAGCATAACCTCCTAATCCAGAAATCCTCTCCACAAGGTAGTATATGAAAGAAAACACTTATTTTTGACTAAACATGAAATCATAATGTGGTGCACATCACAGGCAATCAAGAGACTGAAAGACAGATTGAAATCTCACCCTTCATAGCCAAACACACACAACCCCTTACATATATGTTCTCAAAATAAATAATAGTCTTCAAATAAAAGGATTTATGAACATTATTTGACCATGCTTAATTTATCCTAAATTTAGGTGGTAATTGTGGTGACTATCTGTCCTGGTTAATTAAATATATGATACAACTTGAAACCATACTCATAAATGAAATAAATCAGACTCACATGTGTAAACATTACATTATCTCCCTAGTGTAAGAAATTAAAAGAATAAATAAGATCCAAAATGTACAATAGATACTGTGAAATTGGAAGAAACTTAAAAAGGAAAGAGAAACTGGACTGGGGGAAAGGAGAAAAGAAGGAAGGGAAAAGGAAAAATACATATATATGTACATACACAATAGTCAAAATAGTTATACTACTAACTGCTATTAGTTCATTGAAAAGAAAGTTTTGTGCCTATATTGTTTGAGCAATTTTTCATGCCTGTATCTTGTAATATGAGCAACTACTTTGAAGATAACAATACATAATGTACTAACCATTATTATTCTTCTACAATCTTGTTTTGAAATTTTGTGCCATTGTTTTTATTTTTTCTCTTTAAAATTAAAAAAACAACTCAATACATGATGGAAACATAAACTTCTCATATCTCGGTGACTCGGTAGTTTTACAACTTGATATAAGATTAAAATTATATTCCTACCCTTCTGTCAAAAGTGGGAGGTAGAGGTATCTTTCTTGGATCTTCACATTTAAAGGAGTTGAATCTCAAGTTTTTGAAACTGCTATTCCTTGTCAACCTGAAATGGGCGTGTTTACTTTTGAAAAGGATTTATACATTTCTGAAGGAATAGAAAGTACTTCTGATTACAAGTTTCTAGAGTAAATGCTGTAAGAAAAGAAGAAGGAAATCTCTTCGTTTTCAACAGGAAGAATTAAGCCTCTTTTAATTTGCATTTGTCTTATGTGCATTAATTCCCTTCGAGGAACACTTGTACAAACTTCTCACAAAAATTTCCATTTATAGATCATTAGCCAGCACTTACTTAAATGGATCCACCTAGCATCCCAGAAGCTGTAAGATAGTTTCTCAGTTGGGAGCACTGCTTTAAAAAAAAAGACCAAGGAAATCTGATAAGCTTCTGCCAATTTTTTCCACTAATATTTAGATAGTACACCTAGTTGCATACTGCATTCTTGTTTAAAAAAACAAAAAAAAAAACAATAAAACAAAGACATCTCCAAAAGAAATTATTTACTTTTTTTAAAAATCTCTTTTAAAAATAGGAGGTTATAAAGACTAAACACCAGTAAAATTATCTGGAAATGATTCTTTAATTAGAATCCAAGTTTAAAATTTGCAACAGAGGAGGAAGTTTTGCTAGAAACAAATTTGTTTTTATTTCATTATATAATATCAGCTGACAGAGTAAGAGGTCATTCTTACTGATGTGTTACAAAGGAATACCTTCTATCCATGTTAGCAACCAAGAATCATCCCATTTACAACATCCAGAAAAATTGTAGAGTACCCCAGAATTATTCAAATAAGAAATGAAGAACTAAAAATAACTTTTAAAACCCTCTGAAGGACACTAAAAAGGAACTGATCAAAGGGAAAGGCACATTTTGTGTTAGAAGGAAAAAATATCATGAAAAAATCACTTCCACAAGTTTTTAATTCTTTTCATATAACTTCAACAAAAATAACAAAAGTTTTTCAATTAGACAAAATATTACTGATGTTCATTTAAAAAGTAAGTAAACACAGAAGAGAACAAGAAGTTACCAGGAAGCAAACCTTCCCTGCAAACCAGCGCCATGCATGGACTGCCATCACCAGGTGGAGAGCCAGACCCCAGCCCCTTTCTGAGCAAGGGCTGGGAAACAAGAAAACCCAAACTCCTCCCCTCCATAAGCAACTGGCTGATCCAGAGAAACACAGGCTTCAATGATAGCTATTGAAGTTGTTATAGTTATATTCCTATGGCCCCACCAAGTCTCATGTAATCATGGTATGGACACCGCTGAGTCTAGCATTACTGACTCGCTTGTTGTCTGGAGCTGGGATTGATGGTGCAAGTGCTGCACCTGCCCAGCAGTGGAGCTCACATCCAGTGTAAGGGTGGAGAGGAAGGTGTGTCTTCCCTCTCTTGCAGGTTAGGCCTTGCAGTTTGCGGCAGCCATAAATGGCTGTCCTGCCACACCATGCTGCTTTGGAGCCAACTGAGTATGGACTGAAACCTCCCATGAACTGTGAGAAATAAACTTTCCTTTCCTAATTTTGAGCATCAGGTATTTTGTCTCAGCAACAAGAAAAAAGTAACCAAGACAGAGGTGAAGTGCAATTTGATGCTTGTGGAGTTTGATGTTTCACTGACTTTGCAGTTCTAGGGACAGTGGTCTGATCATCTATTCAGAGGATAATGGTATGCAGTGTGGCATCTATGGGGGATTTCCTTCTGAAGGTGGTGGCCATTGTTAATTCCCTATTATCTTGTTTTGAAGCCCTGTATCATTTTCACTGTTTTGCTGGGTTGGGTTTTATTCTGTTTTGTTTTGTTTGATTTTGTTATATCAAATGGCATGGATAGCAATTTCAAAGATAGCCAGATATGTTATGGTAGCCATTTTGGATTTACTATTGTCTTGTTTTGAAGTCCTTTATTGCATACATTGCTTTGCTTTTATTGGTTCTGTTCTGTTTTGTTTGACTTTTACTATGTCTGAAGGTATCTGCAGGTATTTTGAAGATAAGAGGCATTATGGTAACCATTGATGATTTCATATTGTTTTGAAATCCTGTGTGACTTATACTGGTTTGTTTTGATTGGCTTTGTTCTGTTTTATTTTGCTTGGTTTTGTTCTCTTTAAAATAAAATTAAAGGACCAGAGTGCAGAGCGCACGGCAGCTCCATTCTTCAGCCGCGCCGCTCGGCTGGAGCCTGTGACATCCCACAGCTCCTGTGCAGACCGCGCC